>MDKJ01176668.1:0-76689 GCA_005239525.1 Nicotiana knightiana
GTTTCATTAATGTCCAACGTAACTGATGGTTGGTCATTACGTATATTCATACAATCCAAGTAATATATATTACTTGAAAGCTACTCCGAAATAGAATCCTTACTTTCCTCGAATTAAGAAAAGTATTAGCATGTTACTTGGATTGTATGAATATACGTAATGACCAACCATCAGTTACGTTGGACATTAATGAAACTCTTTTTGCTCTTTGCAATAAAGAGAACTTTTTATTCTTATTTAACATAGAAATTCTTTACGTGGCTATCTTGATGGGAACACTTTTATTTGTATAGGCAATTGTCATCCACATATTACTCAGTGTACAAGAAGTGTTCGCAAATTTACAAATCCCACTTCAACTCAAAGTAGCCGAATTGATACTGACCAAAGGTTAACCCGCCGTCAGTAACCAAATCCTTCTAGGAGACATTATATTACTGATTCCCACGTCGTTATTATGCTTTTGCAAGCCATCCTCGGCATTTGTATATTTAAATGCATGCTCTCCAATTGTGTATATTGATACCCTCCGCTCGCCGGCTACCTTGTGTCCACTTTTGATTACTCGAAAGCATTGACGCGAAGGTAATTTCTTCTCCTTTATTTGTGCTTTTTTCACTCCATTGTCTTTTTTTTTAGGTCCGAGTGAGAAGGATATGTTCTTGTTTAACGAGATGATCCACGCATGAAGAAAGAAATCTTAGGGTGTGAGGGGATAGGTAGTGATCCTTTCCCAAATAGCGGAGAGATTACTCTCATGGCCCGACTACCGGAGAGATTACTCTCAATATGGCTCGACTATCGGAGAGATTACTCTCAATGTGGCCCGACTATCAGAGAGTTTACTCTTAATGTGGCCCGACTACCGTAGAGATTACTCTTAATGTGGCCCGATTACTTGAGAGATTACTCTCAAAATGACCCAACTATAGGAGAGGCCAACTTAAGTTGCAAAGGGACTCATATGTCCACCTTAAGATTGGAAAGTTATAGTTCCTTTTAAGGACAAACGCACGAAGAGGCCAACTTAAGGTTCAAAGGGACTTATATGTCCACCTTAAGATTGAAAAATTATAAAGCTTTAACTCGAAGACGACATTGACTTGGTTACTCGGAAAACTTTGAAGATTTGGCGGACTTTGCAGACTTCAACCCGAAGATTTGAAGGGCTTAAACAATTCAACTTTAAGATCGGCGAATTTGAAAACTGAAACTTGAAGACCGATGGATTTGAAGACTTCAACTTGGAGAGACTTGGAGGGCTTAAAACTTTCAACTTTAAGACCGGCGAATTTGAAGACTGAGACTTGAAGACCGACGGACTTGAAGATTTCAACTTGGAGACTTGAAGGGATTAAATATTTCAACTTGAAGAGTGGCGAACGTGAAGACTTCAACTTGAAGACCGACAGACTTAAAGATTTCAACTTGGAGACTTCAACTTAAAAACCGACGGACTTGAAGACTTCAACTTGGAGACTTCGAGGGCTTAAATATTTCGGCTTCTCTTTTGTTTTACATTGTCCGACTTTTATCTTAGTCGCATAATTTTCAGCCTTACGCGCTTGTAACAAAAGATTCATATCTTGTCGTGGGACAGTCCAAATAACGAACCGTTTGATTTATAAAAAGTTGAATTCAATATATAAAATATATCCTAAACTTAGAATCAAACACCTTTAGAATCGCCCCAGATAATATTTTTGAAACCAACTTTAGATTTCACCATGTTGAAAATTTCAGATTTTCGCAGTCTCAACAAAAAATTATATCTTGGTGTAGAAAAGTCAAAATCACGAACCATTTGATTTTTTTTTCAAACTTAACTTGAAAATATATAACATATCCAAATTCGACGATTTAATGCCTTAAGGATAGTTTCATATAATAGTTCAAAATCAATATTAATTCTGATGCAGTGACGATTTCAAATTTGCACGACTTCACCAAAACTTTTGTATCTTGATGTAGAAACATCAAAATCATGAACCGTTTGATCTATTGGAAACTTAACTTCCATACCTATAACATATCCAAAATTCAAAATTTAATGCCTTAAGGATAGTTTCAGATGATGGTTCAAAGTCGACTTTGGTTTCTAATATGCCAACATTTCCAAATTAGCGCGACTTCACCAAATTTTTTGAATCTTGGTGTCGAAGACTCAAGATCGCAAGACCTTTCTAATTGCTAGAAATTGAAATTCAAGATCTTCATTCTCACCGAATAACTTGGGTTCAAGTCTCACTGAATTGTAAATGTCGTGAAGGTTCGCCAAAAAAACTTGAAGGTTTGGATAACATGAAGGCATAACGAATTCTCGTACTTCAATGCAAATGCTTGATAATATCCTAAAAGATATTAATCATTTTATTAAGGATACCAATTTAGCATAGTCGTTTTCCCCCTTCGAAATCAGATGGGATCTAAAGTTTAACAAAAGAATGGTATCTCAGCTCGATTTTTAAGTTCCAATTGAACGGATTACATTCCATTGTACTTATTCGGACAATGATTGGGAGATTATGTACCTTTTGAACTTATGCGACTGAAATCAGAATGAAACTCTAAGCTACCTACGTACCTCGGTGAAGAGGATCAAGTCATACCGTAGTTCAGAATGGGTATTTTTTTTTATGTCCTAACTTTTGCCTAGGCTGCCTCTTTCGAGGTTTCAACCTAGAAGACTTACTTTTTTATTAGTGGGTCATACACAGTTTAGACTCATGCGGGCCAGGAGTGTAGGAACATGCAGTTTAGGCTCATGCGTTGAGGAGCGTTGCAACTTCAAGGATAATACGTCTTCAAAAACTTGTCATTGATAGGGCTGATTCTCAAGCCATTTGCATCAACCAACATGTAAGCCCCACTTGAGTAAGCTTCTTGTACGATATATGGCCCATCCCATTTTGAAGTGAACTTCCCTACAGGTTTATAGGAAGTAATAATGGGTCTTTGTATGGCAAGGACTTGATCTCCTACTTGAAAGGATCTCAGGAGAATTCTTTTATTGAAGGCGCGAGAAAATCGAGATTGATAACATTCAAGACTCTGTTGAGCTTCAAACCTCTTCTCATTAAGAGCCTCCAACTCTGCTAATCGAAGTCGAGCATTTTCTTCATCAGTGATCCCTTCTTGAATAGCCAGTCGTAATGAAGGTATTTGACGCTCAAGTGGCAAGACGACTTCGACTACATAAACGAGTGAATAAGGAGTCGCTTGTGTTGGCATGGGGTGAGTCGTCATATATGCCCATAGAGCTTCTTCCATACGGTTATTCCAATCTCATTTGGATTTGGAGACGACTTTATTTAGAAAGTTGCATTGAGTTTTGTTGAATGCCAAAGCTAGACCATTGGTGGCAGCATTGCACATCGAAGAGTTACGTTGCTTGAAGTCAAAGAGATCACAAATCTTGTTCATCAACCTATTATTTAATGGCTTTCCATTATACTTTATTATGTAACGAGGGATGCCAAAGCGATAGATTATGTTTACTCGGATGAAGCTTGCAACATTTTCCTTCTTCCCCTCCTTAAGAGAAACAGCTTCGGCCCATTTTGAGAAATAGTCAGTTGCAGCCAAGATGTATAGGTGCCCACCAAAGGACTTTGGCAGTGGTCCCACAACATCCAATCCCCAAGCGTCAAACGACCAGGATGCAACAGTCGGGTGCAATACTTCAGGAGGTTGATGAATAAAATTCGCATGGATTTGACAAGCCTTGCATCTTCGAGCGTAGTCCAGGTAATCTTTTACCATCGTTGGCCAATAATATCCCATCCTTTTATATGTAAGTGGAGCTTTGGCCCAGACTGGTGTGACCCACATACCCCAGAATGTGCCTCTTGCAAAGCTTGAAGTGCTTCTTCTTCCCTTAAGCATCGCAAGAGTACTCCCTCGAATGACCTTCTGTATAGATTATCTTTGTAGTAAAGGGAGGTGCACGACGATGAATTTCAGTCATTCTCCTCACATTTTCTAGAAGTATACCATAGCATAAGTAGTAGATAATGGGTTGTCTCCATTCTTCTTTCTCAACTTCAGAAACAGCGACAAGATGCTTGAGTTCATTTTCTTCACCTTTAGCCTCATTTGGCGGCGGTACTACCCATTTTTGGCAAACAGTAACTTACGCTTGATCAGGTAGGGTTAACGATGAAACTAGGGTATCTAAAGCATCAACCTTATTATTTTCTTTCCTTGGTACATGCTGAATAGTCATATCACCGAGCCACCCCATTAATTTTTTAGCGTAATCATAATATGGGTGTAGTTCAGGATTCTTCACCTCGTAACTACCTAAAAGTTTATTGACCACTAACTGGGAGTCACCAAAGACTTGAAATTGAAATTGCTTCATGTCAAGCCATTTCAAGCCCAAGTATTAATGCTTGGTACTCAGCAACATTGTTGGAATAGAGTTGTGTCAAGGTGAAGGAGTAGGGCAATACTTCACCTTGGGAAGTGACAAATACTACGCCAGCACCAGCACATCCATGATGCATAACACCATCAAAGTACATCTTCAATGGAGGTTTAACTTCAACGCCCATTGTGTCCTTATTAGGTAGTTCGTCAGTTCGCTCCCTGTCATTAGGTATCAAATGATCTGCCAAGAAGTCTGCCAATGCTTGTCCTTTTACAGACTTTTGAGGGATGTACAAAATCTCGAATTGTTGGAATTGGAGGTACCTTCTCGCTAGACGATCACTAAGAACAGGTTTTGACATCACGAACTTGATGAGATTTTCTTTAGAAACAAGACGAACAACATGAGCTTGAAAGTAGTGCTTCAACTTTTGAATTGAGAAGACTAGCGCCAAACACAACTTTTCAATTGGCGAATAGTTCAACTCGTTTGGTGTCATCATCCTGATCAAGTAGTAAAGAGAGTTTTCTTTCCCCTCACTATTTTCTTGGGCCAACAACGCTCCAACAGATCTTTCTTGTGCTGAAATGTATAGTATCAATGGCTTTCCAAGTATGGGGGATGCTAAAATCGGAGGCTTTATCAAGTAGGATTTAATGCTCTCGCTCCCAAAGTCATTGCGACATGCTTTGTCCCATTTCAAAGGGACAACTTTCTTCATAAGGCGAGTGAATGGTTGGAACCTCCCAGCTAGATTTGAGATGAATCTCCTAAGGTACGCTAACTTTCCTTGCAAACTTTTCAATTCGTGAATATCCCGAGGCTCAGGTATTTTCAAGATTGCATCTTCTTTGGCTTGATCAATTACATTCCCTCGATGTCGGACAATAAAACCAAGGAACTTTCCAGAAGCAACTCCAAAGGCACATTTCAACGGAATCATCCTAAGTTGGTACCTCCGGAGCAATTCAAACACCATTCTTAAGTCTCTCAAATGTTCGATCTCCTTTCTTAATCTTACAACCAAGTCGTCAACATAGTATTCAACATTCTTGTGGAGAAGGTCATCAAAGATATTCTGCATAGCTCTTTGGTAAGTAGCACGAGCTGTTTGCAACAAATTATATGTGATACAAAAATAAATTGCAACCAAAATATAAATATGATGAAACATAATTTTATTGATAAAATGATGCGAGTACACTTCTGTTTATTACCTTGATTCTTCTCGCATGATTATCTCCGCGATTCGAGGGCTGGAGCAACCTATTTCTAGAACGTAGGATGATGCAGGCTTTCATGGATTTATTTGATATCCATGAAGTATGTTGTGAATCATCTTGAATTATTTGGTCATCAAGAATTATCCGGCCACTTCTTGATCTCTTGTGAATATCCCGTGAGTTTATGGGATTTTTGAGATGAACTCCATTTTTTGAGATGCCTCTTTAAAGGGAGTGTGTGACCCTTTTTATAGGTACGGTTTAGGGTAGAGTAACCTCCAATAAACTCTGATAGACTCCTAGGATTTCAGGAGTTCTGTAGTATCTTGAATTTAGGATTTAACTTTATCCTTTAAAAGTTCGATGACAAATGCCCCCTACTTCAAGGTTTGTCGGGGTGTAGGCTTGCCGAAACTTAAAGACGAGACTTGAAGTACTCAACAATCGCAACAAATGACTTTGAAACTTAGAGTTTTCGACTTACAGGAGGAAGAGATGAAGGGCAGAACTGGTCCCATAGGGCGTGCCAATTTATTTGCAACAAATTATATGTGATACAAAAATAAATTGCAGCCACAATATAAATATGAAGAAACATAATTTTATTGATAAAATGATGCTGGTAAAATTTTGTTTGTTCCTTTGATTCTTCTCTCCTGATTATCTCCATGCTTCCAGGGCTGGAACAACGTATTTCTCGAA
Organism: Nicotiana knightiana; assembly: GCA_005239525.1. NCBI lineage: Eukaryota > Viridiplantae > Streptophyta > Magnoliopsida > Solanales > Solanaceae > Nicotiana > Nicotiana knightiana. The sequence goes on from MDKJ01176668.1 coordinate 6,298, forward strand.
TGTAGGATGATGCGCGCTTTCATGAATTTATTTGATATCCATGAATTATGTTGTCGATCTTCTTGAATTATTTGGTTATCAAGAATTATCCGGCCACTTCTTAATCTCTTGTGACTATTCCATGAATTTATGGGGTTTTCGAGATGATCTCCATTTTTTGAGATGCCTCTTCAAAGGGAATATGTGACCCTTTTTATAGGTAGGGTTTAGGGTAGAGTAACCTCCAAGAAACTCTGATAGACTCCTAGGATTTTAGGAGTCCTGTAGTATCTTGAATTTAGGATTGGGACACGTATTGTTGAGACACATATTGTTGAGATCCCTGAAGTCGACGAACACTCGAATCTCTCCATTCTTCTTCTTTACAAGGAAAATACTTGAAACCCACGTTGTGTATTTAACTTCCCGAATAAATCCAGCTTCAATGAGTTTGTTAACTTCGGTTTCAATCAGGGGAACCAAGTCGGGCCTAAAACACCTTTGATCTTGCTTAACATGATGGGCACCATTCTTGACTGCAAGGTGATGGACTTCTACTCTAGGGTCCAAGCCAGGTATTTCTTTGTAACTCCAAGAAAAGACATCCCTAAACTCATTGAGTAACTCAATATAAGTGCTTTCTTCATCAACTTCTAGTGAAGCACTTAGGTAGGTGGGTCTTGGTTCTTCATTAGTGCCATGGTTAACTTCTTTTAAGGCATCAACCGTTGCCTTCACCCCTTCTTCAAGTTTCGGGAGAGCATCTTTCGCATCTTCATCTTCTTGAGGGTCCCCATCGTTGAAGTATACGTGATAACATGGTGAAACATCATCCAATTTATCATCATCCTCTATTAGAGATAAAACACCATGATCGTTTTGTGCAGTAACATGATTCGAAGAACCGACACATTCTTTAGTGTAGACCATAGTGTATGGATTCACCTTCATTACTTCATTACACGAAACCATGACTTTTGTTTGTCGCTTCATTCTAGAAAGAACCAAACTTTGGAAATCTTTAGAGATCTTCTGAATTTTGGGCGAAGCGGGTGTTCTTGTATTTCGATAATTTCTCTGGAACTTATTCCCCTTCATTAACGAACCCAATCTCTCAAATATGAAAGTTCTCATAGTTGATTTTCCAAGTCAGTCAAAGATGGAGGGCCTGTTAGAAGCAGCAGATTCGTCTTCCACAGTGATATAATTGCTACTCGCCCTTCTTATTGAGATGCTCACTGGTGACCGTTGCTTGTATCCCAAACCTTCACGTGGTTGCTTGGTTGTAGCTTCTGATGGGAGCTTCCCTAACTTTTACGACTCATTAGGATTGTATCTAGCTTTTGCAAATAGTTTGTAAGTGTTAGGGTCAAACCCTCATCTGTTCGCTTTGAAGGGAGTGCCACATTCTGAAAATGATTTTGGGCTATAAACCCTGCAAACGGCTTCGAGGACAACTTTACTGTCTCAATTTGTTTTATTGGAGGATTTAAATCCTTTAGCGTGTTAGTTTGGAGATTAGATGATTCTCCCTCGCCTTTCTTCCTTTTAGGGACATATTGGAGCGCGGGACTTACTTTCTTTCCATAAGATGCAATATTCCCTCTATGAGATTTATTCGCGTTTCTGTGTACGTGTTAGTTTGGAGATTAGATGATTCTCCCTCGCCTTTCTTCCTTTTAGGGACATATTGGAGCGCGGGACTTACTTTCTTTCCATAAGATGCAATATTCCCTCTATGAGATTTATTCGCGTTTCTGTGTACGTGTTAGTTTGGAGATTAGATGATTCTCCCTCGCCTTTCTTCCTTTTAGGGACATATTGGAGCGCGGGACTTACTTTCTTTCCATAAGATGCAATATTCCCTCTATGAGATTTATTCGCGTTTCTGTGTACGTGTTAGTTTGGAGATTAGATGATTCTCCCTCGCCTTTCTTCCTTTTAGGGACATATTGGAGCGCGGGACTTACTTTTTTTTCATAAGATGCAATATCCCCTCTATGAGATTTATTCGCGTTGGCGTGTACCTCCTCAGTAACAGCTTTTGTTTTACCAATAATCACCTCAGATCTTTTAGTTATGGGATTTTCATTCTTGCTTTTTATGCCGTCATCAACTTTTAGCTCCTTCACAATGCGGTTCTTCAAGTAGAACTTTGCATCGGCGAAGTGTGACTCTGGCTCGGTGAATGGTGCATCATCGACAACTATCTTCTTCTCGACTTCACACTCGTAGAATTTTAAACATTGATGGTAGGTAGACGGAACTACTTTATTCTCATGTATCCAAGGCCTTCAAAGCAAGACGCTGTATGAAGTATACGCATCGATCACATGCAGCCATGCACTTGATTGCATATCTTCAATGGTGATTCCTAACCTGATCGCACCTATGGTTCTTTTCCCCCTTGGTTGAATCCTTGGATCATCACACGACTTTCTGAGAGTTCGTTCATGAGAATACCAAGTTCTTTCACAGTGAAAATTGGAAAAATATTCATTGAGGATCCTCCATCAACGAAAATTTGATTTACCCTTTCATCACGCATATAGCCAACTAGGTACAATGGGCGGTTATGAAGAGTGTCATCTAGCATAAGATCGTCATTTGTGAACGTGAATTTTTCCTCACAAGCATTAACTTCTTGAGGAGTGGACTTGATAAGCTTTTCCGAAGATGGTGCCAACGGTAGGTCATCACTCTTTTCTTTCCCTTCGTCAGTATGGCAACAAGAGGCATCAATACCTCCATGGAAAATCTTCGTGCGAACCAACTTGGTAAAAACTCCTCCAAGGTCACTGGACGTCATGGCTTTTGAGGGTGGTGCACCTCCACTTGCGCTTTCTTTGCATGCTTAACTGGATTCCATCTCCTAGGTATTTTCACCATAATGTTCCTTGTTGGTTGTTCCATTGATACTTTTCATGGGCTTCTTTTGTGACACTTATGGCGAGTCACCAATGTCCAACCTTCATCATCCTCAAGTTGACCATCTTCAACTTTGTAGTTCTCCAGTAATTCTTCATCTTTACTTTCTTTAAAACTACATAATTCTTCTGGACTGAATGAGCCAAATATGATAGAGACTTGGTTTGCGCTTGCTTTCTCATCTTCAAGCACGATCTTCTTTTCATTGAGCCAAATCCATAACTTTGTCCTTGAAGACAAAGCACTTCTCCAGAGGGTGGCTCACAAGTCGATGATATTTGCAGTAATTTGGGTCTTCAATTTTCCCAGGTTTATTTGGTCGCTTCATCTCCGGAAGCTCAATGAGATTTAACTCGAGGAGTTCTTCAAAAATAACTGGCACATCAGAATCCAGAAATGGGTACTCTTTCTCTTGCATTTCTTTTAGATTCAACTTTCCACTCGGCTTATCTTGAAACGAAGTGGATTTCGTACTCTTCTTCTTGCTTACCTTCGTCGTGAACTTCACGGGTGATGTGTTGACATTCATAGCTTCTTTATTTTCATATCTTGGTACAAACTTGCTCCATTTTCTGACTTCTTTCTTGTCGTTTCCATTGCGAGGTTCATAGATGGGCAGCCTTTCATTTCCAGCGGAGGCCATGCTCAACTCCATGTCATGGGCACGAGTTGCAAGTTTTTCAAATGTGCTAGGCTTGATACCTTGCAAGATGTAGCGCAATACCCAATGCATACCTTGGATGCACATCTTTATGACAGAAGCTTCACTAAGCCTTTCTTTACAGTTGAGGCTTGCATTCCTCCAAAAGAGATTTAGGAATTCATACTCTAGTTGATCCCAACTATCAACATATCCAGCCTCGAGGTCTGTGTACCAATAAAAAGCATTTCCTTTTAATGAGCATACAAACTGCTTGACGAGGTAATCTCCATAAGTCCCAGCATTGTACCATGTCTCAACGAAGCGCGACACATGTTGCTTTGGATTGCCTTTGCCATCAAACTATTGAAATTTTGGAGGTTGATAGCCAGCAGGCATCTTCAACGTATCGATCCTTTAAGTGTACGACTTTGTGTAGGTAAAGGAGGACTTGGAAGTAACTTCATATTTGTTTTTAATAGTCCCTTAAATGAACTCCTTTAGTTGATTGATAGGAATAATTCCTTCCGAAGACACTGGAATTTCCTTAGTGGATGCAACTTGTCTGGGGGGAGGATTAACCTCTTGAAATTTTGGGAGTTTGCCAGGTGCATGGGTGGATTCTTCTTCCATCAAGATTCACACCTTATCTGTTAGCTTGTCGATTCTAACATCTTGATTTTGCATGCACTCGGTCAAGCCAGCGATTGCTTCCGTCAACTTTGCCAAATGCTCCTCCACAAATGAAGTGTTTGTCACCATGGCTTGCATGATTGTCGTGGACGATGGAGAGTAGCATGGATTTTCACACAGATTGATCCTTGATTGGGTCATGCTATGTGGTGTAAGTGTGGAGGATCCATCACTTGAAGCATCATCATCTTCCTTCACAGCAGAGTTCTTGGATTCACAGAGGTCAAGAAGGGCAAGAGTTTTCTTGATCTTTTCAGCAACATCGGTTCCTTCTTCGGGTGCGTTTGTGGAAGATCTTGCTCCTTTTGAGGATGAAGATCTGAAAACAAGGGTTGATGCGGACAGCACCCGGGGGGCTTATTGTCCTAACGAGCTTGATTTGCTCCTCGTAGCTAGTCCAAAGTTCCAAAGGTAACATCGAGGATGCTTTCCACATAAGCATAAAACCTAGAATTAGCAGCCTTGGCAGAAGTTGAACTGGATTTGATTTTCTTGGAAGCCATTTTGTTGTTCTTTAACTTTTGTAATTGAAAAGTTGAGATGAGAGGTAGTGATTGTCCCACTGAGCGTGCCAGAACTTGTAGACAATAAATTGCGTCGAGAAAATAAAATCAAGACTGAAAGTATTGTAACAATCGTAGTATTTGATTTCAAATAATATGAGTGTTACAATCTCTATGAATCCTCTGATTCTTCTTTCCAATAGTAAATAAATTCAAGGGCCTTTGAGCTTGATCTTGAATCTATATATGTATCCACGAATGATGATCATGAATTCAACTAGCACAAACTTTGATTTGAACTCGTACTCCTTGAATCTTGATTTGTTCTTCGTTCTTGAGGTGAACTTGATTTATTGAACTTGAGCTTGATTGCTTGAATCTTGAAACTTGTAGAGAAATTTGAGGCCTTTGATCCACGAGCTCTCTCTTGCTTCTTGTTATAATTTCTGGTGTCCTTTCTGGGTTATGAAGACCCCTATTTATAGTTGTGGGAGGTAAGAGTTATGATAAGAAAAAACTCTTTCCGACCAATCAAATTGAAGAGTGACAAGGCTACATTTGATTGGCCAAAGCATATCACTTGTACATGTGGTGCGATTTCATTGGACTTTTAATGTTACTTGGCATGCTTTGTCATGTTGGCACATGGAATGTTCCTATTGGCTCTTCCGCTTGACTTGGCGTGCCACGTCATTTCACACGTGGCACCAAACTGGGCCTCTAGGAAGATGACATCTTGAGCTTAATGAAGTGGGCTCATCACTTTAGCCCAATTAAATGGGCTAGCCTAATGGATTAAGACTTATTTGTTTAATCCATATATATTGGACTTATATAATTAATTCAATTATATTATCCTGTATTATTTATTTGGACTAATATATCTTGAATTTAAAATATAATCCAAATTAAATAAAATTCATATGCTTACACCATAATCATCATATCTATGAGTGGCGAGAGTGGTGAACATCGCACACACTGCGTCAACAGTATCAGTGGCAAGGCATGGCTCCTCAGACTGGCCAGTTAGAGCAACCAATGCAGATGGATATGGAGTGGACTGGTCTTGGTCAACCAACATATCAAAGGGCAAATCCCCATATGTAGCTAGTCGTGTCACCTCAGCTCGTTGCTTTTCCATTGACCTCTTGATGGCTTGAGACTTCCTCATCTTCTTGACCTTCTTTGTCAAGCCCTAAATAACTGAACCATGATGTATGAGAGTTTTAACGATCAGCTTCTATTTGTCCAGAATCTTGCCCAGCTTCTCATCAAGCTTAGTAGAATCCCACGGTGCCCGTGTGGATGACTTCCCTGCAACAGTACTAGATATCTCAGACAACTTTGAAGTAGCTTCCTGCATCTAGTTGTTGAGACTCGCCAATGTCAAGGAGACTTATAGAGCAGAAAGTGGGCAGGTAGGCATGGGCATCGGCCTCAGAATCGAAGTTGGGGTTGCACTAGGAGCTGTGGAAGGGACTGTAGGAGGAGCTGAAGATGGCGGCGGCGGCATAGCTGCTGCACTAGTTGAGGGCCTAGGTGATGTAGATGGAATATCAACTGTGTAAGAAACTACCACTTGTTGATACCTAATTTTCTCACAAATTATTTTAAAATTTGTATATATACCCTCAAAATCGCTCTTTATAATAACTAGTATTTTTCCGAGATTTTTCATATTTTTATTAAATCCTTTTCCAACTTATTTAGTATTTTTTATATTCAATATTTATTCATAAATTGTAGTATAAAGAATTTCAAAATATTTCTCAGTCAATATATTATTTTTAATGCTATTAGGATTTAATTATTTCACAAATTAGCCAATTTGGCATTATTAGACCATAATTACAATAACTTTGCAACTATGGCCTAATTGTATATTTTATACTATTTAAATCAATAGTTATTTCATTTTATATTTTTTATACTCATTAGTTACCTTAATTTCATTTATGTAGCATCAATTTCATCTTATATGATTACTAGCTAATTTTATTTAATTATTTATCTATTTTAAATGGGTGCTTAATAATTAGCCACATTTATTTAAATTCTAGCATAATTCTAACCCAACCCATCAGAATTTAATCAACCCAATTCCATACCCAGCCCAAACCAATTCCATACCCGGCCCAACCCCGGATCTATCTGAGTCGTTGATCAAATTAGATCAACGGCCCAGATCCCACCTACCATAATTAAACCTAGACTTACCCCTCCCCCCTCCAAACCCCTCATTTCCCAATCTCTCATTTCTCTCTCTATCTCTCTTTGGTTCTCTCTGGTTCACTTCAGAACCTTCCATTATCTCTCCACCTCCGATGGAGTTTGTTCGTCTTCTCCGGATAGTTCCCTCGCCGGAAACTGTGGTCCTTCACAGTCTCCAGGTTATTGCTTCACCCTACACCAGTCTAATGGCACCCTAAGGAACTCAGGCGAGCCTAGAGTGGTTTAGCTCCTACCTATGGTCCCTCATGCCATCTTCCGGCCTCTTCCGGCCATCTGAGTAAGAGCCATGACTTTTCCGGCTAATGCTGGCGACATCTTTAAGGTTTTCCTTGTATTTCAACTCTCTGAAACCCTAACCCCTGGTATTTTCTGATTTTCTTTTACATCTGACTTAGATCTATGTATATTATGGGCTCTTTATTATTTTCCTTAAAGGTTTTCTGATTTCTTTAAAATAACGCTTCGTCTTCAACTAGGGTTTCTTAACCCCTTTCAAAACGCTTTCTCTTCTGATTTTTGGTACTAACCTATGATTCTCAGTATATTTTAAATGTTTGATTAAGCATTCTCGCTTTACTTGAGTTATTCTATTAAAAAAACCCCTTTTTAGGGTTCTGAGTTCGTCTTGGTTGCTGTGTTTAGTTGATCTGTATGTTTCTCATAAACATCCTACGATTCTGTGATTCTTATTGATGTTTGCTTGTTAGGGTTTTTGTGTTCGATTATTCCTGACTATACCATGCTCTATACGAAACCCTAACTCATATTTGATACTATTCTTCCTTATGGTCCTGATTCTAGTTTATTACCTGCTTATTCTCATAGTGTCATGATAAATCAGTGTTATCTTCTCGATTTCCTTAGAAGTGTGATATTGTGTATTTTTCCTTAGAACTCTTTACTTATTTTGCATATTTGTGTGGCATTTGCCTTGTTTGATAACTGATTCCCTGTGATTTCGAGGGATTTCTTACTAATTTTCAGAATTATTCTCTACCTTCTGTTATGTATAAGTATGTTGTCAATTAATTATATATTTTCATTAATTAATATATTCTGTACCTAGCCTTAATTACATGCCCTATTCTTTTCTACTCTTTGTACGATTAAAATCAGTTTTTCAAATTAGTTCTCTTTCCTTCTTTACTACTGTGGTATCCATTTGAACTGTGACTCCTTAATTGTGGGGAGTACTTGTATTGATTGGATCCTAATTGTGTTTATTTCTATAATTTTATACACTTTACTTGATTCTTTTCCTTTTGTTGCCACTACTTGTTACCGTTTGGGTATGATTCTGTAACTAAAGGAAGTCTGTATACTAAATTGATTCTAATTGATGATTATTTCTATAAATACTGTTGAACTATTATTTTTACCTTATTCCTCTGCCTGCTTTTTAAAACTATATATACTCTATTCATACACATACACACACACACACACGAACTAATATGTTCAAAAAATCTCTCACAATGCAAAAGACTTTCTGCTCTCTCTTCTGTGCTAATTACCACTACTCTGGGTTAGCCGACTGCAAGCCAAGGCTAACTATTGTGCATTCTCCTACTTTCCTGTTTGTGTTATTGTTTTCTCCACTTCACTGGTATGTTCTAATTTATATTTCAGTCCTCAAACCAGCATGTTTCATTATTGTTGTGATTCAGCATGCTTCCAACAAGCTTACTTATTCTTCAGCATGTATCTAGGACCCTGAAGTCCCCTCTACATGTTTAAATTAGGCTTTATCTGTTTATAACCAGCATGTTTCTGTACACTTAGAACCTACTTCTTACATGCCTATGACTGGTACATTAGTTTAACCATGGCCTTAGGTGTTAATGTGACCTAGCATTATACTCCCTGATCTTCTAGACCCTTAGAAGTTTCCTGATTGCATGTCTGTATGCTTATCTGCCTGCTGTATGTATGACCTTACATGCTCTGTATTTGTCCCTAATCATGTTACCCCTGTTTGTGATTGTTGGACTATCTTTGGTCCTTGTGTGATGTTAAGCTCCCATTTCCATCTTCAAAACTTTTTTTCTTACTCACTTTTTCTCAAACTACTCCTTACTTAAATCCTTTTAAATAAAAGCACTCTCACACACACTCTTAGAAGTCTAAGTTCAGCCCCCTTCGTGTGAGCACTGCTTTGGGAACCCTTTGAGTACCCTCTGAACTCTGACACATAAGGCTGGCACTTCCACACTACACATGTTTAATTCTTTTGGCTATGTCTGGGTGTGAGCACTGCCCGGGAGCCCTTGAGGTCCTTAGGGAACTCTGACACATCCGGATAATGAAAAGGCTATGCAATACCATAAGGCAGTGATGTTTGGAAGATCTGGGCCTAATTGAAGGCTCCCTATAGAAGTAATTTCTTATTTTCCTTTTGTTGTATAATTCATAATTCTCTGGCCTGTAATAATTTGTACACAACTCAGGGGATGGATAGTGAAAAGGGAGAGGTAGATATGCATGCATTAGTTATTAAAGGGATAGAAATCATGCTATTAGAGTTTATTTACTATCTGTGCAATAGAGATCATGTTTAGGCCCATGTGTTAAAATTCAGGCATTAGAAACCATGTTGTTTGATTTTATTTCCTATCTGTGCAATAGAGATCATGTTTAGGCCCATATGTTCAAATTCGTGCATTAGAAATCATGTTTATTAGGTCTCATACCTACTGTTTTAGCATGTTCACTTTTACTTAGAAAAATCCTGCTAATAAATGGTATTTTCTACTGTCATGTTCCACACTGCCATGTACGCTTAGAAATCTTGTCTTAGGCTAAACAACATTAAAATAAATTATCATTCTAGCATCTTCTGAAACCATGATTAATACTGAGCATTTAGAAATCATGCTTAGGAATTATGCATACACATCATTCTGCATCTCTATCTGTGCATTAGATATCATGTTATAGGGTCCTAATCGCTCAACTACATTTAGTCTAATTACTAAGGTATAAAAAAGTATTACCATCCCACTCAGTTTTCTCAAAAAAATAACCGGTAATGCTTCTGTGTTCTGAACAACCTAGAATGGCATGTTTAAGTAATAATTTGCAACAATTCCTTTAATAATTCTGTTAATATACACTGCCCTCGCCTAGGAAAGCCTTAGGTAATTAATTTTTTTCTTAAAATTATAAATTTGTCTCTCTTGTGTGTGCTGCTTAACACTAGTATGTATTTCTTTTAAATCAGTAGGCAAACTGATTAAGAGCATGTTTTCCTTGAGTTATAAAACAAGTATGCCTGTCTTTTTTTCCTCTAAATTCACCTAGATACCATGTCTTAGGATCTTAATTAACAATACTGCCCTTATATGTGTTTGAGTCGTGTTAATTATATGCATTATTTGCGGAGGAAAATCTGAGCTTCCTATATGCTCCTTTGTGTTTCCCAGTGACTGCAGTCCTATATGTTCTTTGCTTGTCGCCTTAGAATTTTTCCCTTTAAACCTGAGGGTCTGACTAATACTCACCCTTTAGGGTAGTAGTCCTAACCTCCTCCAGGACTGATAGGATGGGATGGGTAATAGCACGCAATAGAATCTGTGACTAACACACGCTTTAATCACCTTCATGGGGCGGGAAGGGTAGAATATGGATATGATGACCGGTGTGCTAATACCACATGTAGCCCCTCTTCGAGGAGTGATTACCGGGTATTGCATTGATGTGATCAATATTAATATAAACCTAGGACACCTCTTATATGCTTAGCTCGTAATCCTTTTCAAAGTCTAATCTCATTTACTATTTTCAAACATCTGCATGCTTAAGACATAAATCCCCTCTTATTTGAGCCTTTACTTGTTATTTGCTAATTGTACAAGTTCATGAAACCATTTGGCCGGGAACCACACCTGTGGATCCTGAGGGGTGCCTAACACCTTCCCCTTAGGATAATTTCAAGCCCTTACCCAAATCTCTGGTTAGTAACGTAGTTGTAATTGAACCCCTTAGGTGCCCTAACGCACCGTTAAAATTGTTAGGTGGCGACTCTACAAAATATGAAAAACCCCTTTCCCAAAGAGGAACGAGTTGTCCCAACCAACGTCATAAACCCCATCTCCGCAAGGAAAAAGGGTGCGTGACAGCATGGAGACTCCGCTGGGGATTATAGGCTTTTACCATTTCAAATTTTTTCGTGAATTTATGCCTTTATTTTAAACACTTGAACCCTTTCCCATTCCCGTTGCATGTAATTAATTATTTACTTCAATTATTTATTTCCAAATGTAACTGACATGTTTCTTTGTTTCCCTTTTGTAACTGCTTTAAATCATTATTACCGTTTTTACCGCTTTCTTTAACGTGCAAATATGTGGCAACTTGTTTTAATACTTATTGCATAAATCATGCTCAACATTTATACTCCACTCGTGCCAAACAAGATACTATAGCAACGCTTGATGAGTGGTTGTGTCTTTCCTATATTATCACTCACTAAATTCGGAAAGGCTTATTAGCGTTAAAACCAGTCGATCAGCGGTGCAGTCGACGGTTCCGTGCCTTTCCCCCTTGAGTTATCCGCTCAAGGGTACCAGTCTAAAACCCCATAAACACCTTACTCTGTTGAACTGTTGCATGCATCATGGTCAAACCTAGTCAAAGCTAAAGTGTCATCCGCACGATAGCTTTTAAGATAGCCTTATTCAAAAGTCCATCGGGTTTCCCTAAACCCAAATAGATGCCCTCACGTTCCGTGCATTTATTTGGAGAAATAAATGCTTCCTTCTAATTATTGACGTTAAATAGTCGAGTCCGGTGGGGGTAAGGGCCTAACCTATTTGTTTTACAGGAAAAAAAATGAGGCACGAAGTCCCCAGATTCGGCATAGTCTCCAACATCCACCCAAAGTTGCTGAGTTGGTGGGAGGATCTACACTCTAGCGACAAAGCTATCGTCAGGAAACACTGGGTAATCTACCATCTCTTTTGGAAATCCAGCCTAACAAAATGATAGTAGAGGCTGCTAACCTGTTCTGGGATCGCGAAAGATCTGTGTTCCGCTTTGGGAACATCGAAATGGCACCGTTCATAGAAGAGATAGGAGGGTTGGCTAACCTAGTATGGGAAACTACGGGGTTGCTAATGCCTTAGAACTGCACAGGCAGTAGTTTCCTCAAAATGATGGGTCTGAAAAAGAGCGCGAAATTGGTATGTCTGGAGGATTCGTACATTCATTTTGACTTATTGTACGAACGGTATGGCTACAGCAAATCATACCTTACCTACCATGAAGAGTTTGCTATCACCTCTCTAGGACACGTCCATCGCCGAGTGTTCGTGTTTATTGTCTGCTTTTTGGGATTGGTTGTGTTCCCGATGAAGAAAGAAAGGATCCATACCAGGCTAGCCATCGTAACTAAGACTATAATGGAAGGGTTAAATGGGCAATATTTCAGCATTGTACCCATGATCGTTGTGGATATCTACTGGGCCTTAGAAAAATGTCAATAAGGAGAAAAGCATTTCGAAGTTTGCAATCTGTTACTCCAACTCTGGCTCGTAGAACATCTCCAAAAGGGGGAATATCGACAGGAAATCCACCGCCGAATGTAGGATGACCACATCGCTTTCCATCACCCAAAGCGAATGAACTATATCCCTGACATGTTCGCTCAACCTGAAGATGCTGAAGGATGGGTCGAGCTTTTTAATAACCTGACTGAAGAACAGGTTCAATGGATGTTCGAATGGTTTCCAACGGATGAGTTCATCATTCGATCCCGAGACGCATCATTTCTGGTACTAATTGGTCTAAGGGGGACATACCCTTACATCCCTCTTCAAGTTATGAGGCAAGCAGGAAAGAAGTAAGTCATCCCTAGGGTCAAGAAGATGAGCCATCTCCGAGCCGACTTTCAAAATAATGACAGTCCTCACAAGTGCTAAGCTCAGCACATATGGAACTGCAAGGTTATACTTGAGAAAGACACCATTGAACCAGACATGTATCACACCGGTTATACTTATTTCTATTTGGGATGGTTAGAAGAAGATCTGGGTGGTCAGAGCAAGCCAGGGTACGTTCGAGGTCACAGGGTTGTAGATGAAAGGGGCTGAAGCACAAGTCAAGTTTAACCAGTTGCGTAAAAGGATCCGGGAAAATGAGGATGATCACTACAAGATACATGAGTCCAACAAAACACTGATCGAGGAATGGAAGGACATGGCTATCAGCGCCAACAAGAGGCTAGGGTATTTGGAACGAGGTATAATCAATTTGGAAGAAAAGTTCATCAAAAGGGTTGAAGATTGTCAAAAGGTTGAGGGAGCTGCAGGGGAATACTTAGCCAGAACTTATCTGCCGCTGGGACTTCGCGAGCTGGGAAAGCTGTTAGAAGAAAGCAGGAATGCCGAATCTGGGGAAGGTCCTTCTAGGTCCAAGTAGATAGGAATGTCTTTATTTTTCTATCAATTGCCATTAGTGATTTTTATTTTTTCGTCTGTCATTTCGAGATTTGTCTATTTTATTATCAAAAAAATGAGGCATTTAGCATTTTAAGTTCTCCAAGTCAATTTGTCGCTAGGTCTACCTCAGGCAGAAAGAGGTCCCCAACTTAGGACACGCTTTCATTTCCGCATTATGTGTTTAAATACTGCAATACTCTTTTCATAATCCTCACTGACTTGGTTAACTTTTGTTTTTATTTTTTCTTACTCCCCTCCCTAAAGGTTAGTTCGTGCATTTTGGCATCATCAGCCTGTCACACCAGATCCAAGGGCCCTCCACCTACTCCTCCCCCTAGTCCTCCTAAGGGCAAAGACAAAGGAAAAAGTAAGATGGAAGAGTCCAGCGATATCAGAAAGGAGAATGTGATTGAAAGGGTATAGGCCACTGATGGCCGAAGTATTCAGGCCCTGCATGAGAACATGTCGCCACTTGAAAAAAAATTGCTGAAGTTTCAGGAAGAACTCGATCAAGTCCGAAATCTGGCCAACTTTTCATTTTCCCTCAACGTCCCTGACATTAACCTTCAAAATGCTCAAAACCCCGCACCTCCACAAAATATCCCAAGACAACAAAATCATCCTGCACCCCATCATCACACCACTCCCCCAAAGAACCAAACTATCCCGACACAGTACAATACTTGCAACACCGCAAATAAAACCCTGTTACTCATCCCAGAACCTCAAAACCCCACAAAAGACCATTTACACACCTATAACAATCCCATCTATGTGGAAACCATGACCCACTCCACTCCGCCTATCCCACTGGAATCTGAGTCTGATGAAAAAGATTTACTTATCAGGAACCTGGCCGAGGAGCTTAGGAAACTGACCAGCCAAGTTTAGGGTGTTGAAGGGACCAAGGGGATTGAAGGGTTCAATTATGAAGACCTTTGTATCCAACTTTATGTCGAACTACCCGAGGGGTACAAACCTCCAAAGTTCGAAATGTTTGACGGTACTGGTGATCCGACAGTCCATCTGAGGACCTATTGCGACAAATTGGTTGGCGAGGAAAAGGATGAAAAAATCCATATGAAGCTGTTCATGAGGAGTTTGAAGGGAGATGCACTGTCTTGGTACATCAGCCAAGACCCCAAGAAATGGTCAAACTGGGTAAGCATGGCGTCTGATTTCACGAGCAGGTTTATATTCAACACAGAGAACGCACCGGATGTGTTCTACATTCAAAATTTGAAGAAGAAGCCTACAGAAACCTTTCTCGAGTATGCTACTCGCTGGAGGTTCGAAGCCGCTAAAGTCAGACCTGCTCTAGAGGAAGGACAGAAGAACAAGTTCTTATACCGGGCTCAGGACCCGCAGTATTATGAACGGTTAATAATGGTTGAGGGCCACAAGTTCTCTGACATCGTCAAATTGGGTGAGCGGATTGAAGAAGGTATTAAAAGCGGTATGGTTACAAATTTTGAAGCCTTGGAAGCCACTAACAAGGCTCTACAGTCCGGTGGTGTGTCTAAGAAGAGAGATGTGGGAGTCGTAATGGTTGCACAAAGAACCAAGTCCCCACCCAAGTACCAAACTTATCTAACACCTCCACTCACATATCATCCCTCGCCAAATTACCAAGCACCCTCACCAAATTACCAAGCTCCACCACCAAATTACCAAACTCCACCACCTTCCTACCAAGATCCACCTCCCACATATCAACCTGCTTTGCCCAAATATCCACAACCCGCTCCTGTCTACCACACTTATAATTCCCAGCCATCTCATTACCAATCACCCCCTGCACGCCACCCCTGAGAGTCTTTCTCAGTGGGTTAACCCAAACAAATCATGTGCATACCATTCCGGCATGAAGGGACACACCATCGAAGAATGTCGTTCTCTGAAGGACAAAATACAGGCTCTCATTGACAACAATATTATTGTGGCAAAAGACCCCGCCCCAAACATTCGCGAATCCTATGCCATACCATAAGGGTAGAGGTATCCATATGATTTAAATAGAAGATGATTGGGATCCCGAGGGGTCGATCGGGTTGATCACAGAAGGCGATGACCCAAAGAAATCCGCAATCACTCTCAAACCGATCATAGTCCAGATTCAGCCATCTGAGGCCGTTGAGGTGAATATTTATATACCATTTGAGTTTGAGGAAGCGCCACCGGCAAAGTCACCAGTGCCAATTGAAGTTGAGTTTGTGTCTCCAGCAAATACACCAGCTTCGTTTGAGGTCGCAATCTTGCCACCCCAAACACATATTCTGTTTGAAATAAAGACGGCTGCACCAATTCCGGTGGCAATGTCAACCATTTCACCCTTCTATTCAAACGCTATTCCTTGGGACTACACAGCCGAGGCAAGAAGGAAAAGCAAGGTCAGGTCTGAGGAAGTTGTCGCAACACAAGGTATGACGAGAACTGGTTGGGTCTACACCCCTGAGCATCTGGCTGAGTCAAGCAAGCAGGCCGCCAACCGGCCTCCCCTTATAGAAACGGGTCCTGATGACCTTTGGAGAAATATATAGACTAAGGAGTATTCAGTCATCGACCAGCTGAACAAGACACCGGCAAAAATATCCATCTTCTCTCTGCTGTAGAATTCTGAAACACACAGAAATTCTTTGTTGAAATTGTTGAGTGAAGCATATGTGCCAAACAACATCACTAGTGGGGAAATGGACAATATGGTAGGCTAGGTACTGGAGAGTCATAAAATCATTTTTCATGAGGATGAGCTACCACCTGAAGGATTGGGGCACAACAAAGTGTTGCACATCACTGTGCAGTGCGAGGATCATTTCATCACCAAAATCTTGATCGATGGAGGTTCCAGTCTTAACATCTGTCCATTGATAACACTCAAGAAATTGGGTAAAGGGCTATATGAGATAAAGGATGGGGCGATCAATGTGAAAGCCTTCAACGGTTCTCAGAGGTCCACCATGGGGGAGATCAGTCTATGTCTACAGATGGGACCGACTTGGTTCGAAGTGGATTTCCAGATGATAGATGTTCCGGCATCCTACAACCTGTCGTTGGGACGACCCTGGATTCATGTTGCTGGTGTCGTAGCCTCAACACTACATCAGGCGGTAAAATTCGAGTGGGATCACCAAGAGGTGATTATTCATGGTGACGGTAGCAACCCCATTTATAGCTGTCAAACTACTTCGGTGATTGACGGGAAAAGAAAGATAGGCAGAGGAACTTACCACCATATTGAACGGGTTAATGCTATCGACAAGGAAAAATGGTAAGATAACAAGATCGAGAGCATCTTGAACTGTAGAGGATATGAGCCAGGAAAAGGACTCGGTAAAAACCTCCAAGGGATCACGAAGCCCATAAAGCTCAAGGAACATGGCACCACCTTCGGTCTGGGGTATGAGTACACCTGGCAGGAATTCAATGACTGGTCTCCACCTTGGTGCGGTCCCTATTACCCTTTGGAGCAGCCAATACCTCATCTTGAGCAGACTTTCAAGTATGCCGACATTATTTGCAGATCAGATGAATAAGAAGCACTTGCAGTAATGAGGAGTTTGTTCCTAGAGAATGATGATATGGATTGTTGTGTTGTCCTCGAGGGGGAGGAAGAGGAAGGCCCTTCCATACAGACTGTGATCAAGGGGGCATATCTCAAGAACTAGTCTATCAAGACAACCAAAGCCCGACGAGCCTCGGGGTAGCAAGGCTAAAACAAGCATTATTTACTGTTTTATTTACTAAATGATTTTCCTTTTCCCGCATTTTTCAATTTCTGCAATAAGGATCTTCAATGTTCAAAACAGTTGTTCAATCTGTCAAAGCATCTTCTAAATTTTACGACTCTGATATTTATTGTTATTGTTTTCTCCCATTACTTTATTTATACAGCATTACTATTACTTGTCTTGATAAACCGATGACTGTGACATGCAATGAGATAACGTGGCAAATGGACATTGATTCAGAAGAAGATGACATACCTGACGAGATTGTCAAGAAGTTGAGAACTTTGAGAACAGACCTAAGTCCAACCTGGATGAGACTGAAATTATCAACCTGGGAGATTCAGAAAATGTCAAGGAGACTCGTATCAGCATTCATTTGTCACCATCAGAAAAGAAAGAATACACAGAGTTTCTAAAAGAGTATGGGGATGTATTTGCATGGTAGTATGATGATATGACTGGTCTAAGTACGTCTATTGTGGCTCACAAACTACAAACCAATCCAACGTGTCCACCAGTGAAACAAAAGCTCAGAAAGTTCAAACTCGATATGAGTTTGAAAATCAAAGAAGAGGTTACCAAGAAGATCAATGCCAAAGTTCTCCAGGTAGTGGAGTACCCGACATGGTTAGCCACCATTGTACCTGTGCCAAAGAAGGACGGGAAGGTCATAGTCTGTGTCGACTACTGGGATCTCAATCGATCCAGTTCGAAGGACGACTTCCCCTTGCCAAATATACACATTCTAATTGATAACTACGCCAAGCATGAATTGCAGTCCTTTGTGGATTGCTTCACTGGTTATCACCAGATTTGGATGGATGAGGAAGATGCTGAGAAATTGGCGTTCATTACGCCGTGGGGAGTGTATTGTTACAAGATGATGCCATTCGGTCTAAAGAATGCAGGGGCCACCTACATGAGGGCCATGACCACCATATTCCATGACATGATTCACAAATAGATTGAGGTGTACGTAAATGATGTCATTATCAAATCAAAGAAAGCTGTTGATCACATGGAGAATTTGGGGAGGTTCTTCAATAGGTTGCGAAAATACAATCTTAAACTAAACCCTGCGAAGTGTGCATTCGGGGTTCCTGTTGGGATTTATTGTGAGCCACCGTGGAATAGAATTGGATCCATCCAAGGTCAAAGCCATTCAAGAGTTACCGCCACCAAGGAATAAGAAATATGTGATGAGTTTCTTGGGGAGGCTTAATTACATCAGCCGGTTTATAGCACAGTCTACAGTCATCTGCGAGCCAATCTTTAATATGTTAAAGAAAGACGCTATGACCAAATGGACCGAGGATTGTCAAAGGGCTTTAGACAGAATCAAGGAATATTTGTCAACACTGCCAGTCCTAGTACCGCCCGAGCCAGGCAGACCTTTGCTACTATATCTTGAAGTATTAGATGGAGCTTTCGGCTGCGTTCTGGGGCAGCACGATGAAACAGGAAGGAAGGAACAAGCTATTTATTACCTTAGCAAGAAATTCACTCCATATGAGGCCTGGTATTCTCTATTAGAGCGTACCTGTTGTTCTCTAACTTGGGTCGCCCAAAAGTTGAGACACTACTTCTGTGCCTACACAACATATCTCATATCAAGGATGGATCCATTAAAGTACATCTTTCAGAAGCCCATGCCCATTGGCAATCTAGCCAAGTGGAAAATCCTGTTGAGTGAATTCGACATTGTCTACATGACTCAGAAGACAGTTAAAGGACAAGCTCTGGCAGACCATCTTGCTGAGAATCCCATAGACGGAGGATACGAACCTCTGAAAACATATTTTCTTGATGAAGAGGTGTCATTCATAGGAGAAGATATTGCAGAGTCCTGATGGTTGGAGGATGTTCTTTGATGGAGCAGCAAACTTCAAGGGAGTCAGTATTGGAGCAGTCCTAGTATCAGAGACCAGTCAGCATTATCCGATATCCGCCAAACTCAGGTTCCCTTGCACCAACAACATGGCCGAATATAAAGCCTGCATCTTAAGGCTCAATATGGCCATTGACATGAACGTCCAGGAGCTGTTAGTGATTGGTGATTCAGACTTATTGGTACATCAGGTACAAGGAGAATGGGCAACAAAGAATGCCAAGATACTGCCGTATCTGCACCATGTACAGGGGTTAAGAAAGAGGTTCATAAAGATAGAGTTTTGGAACGTCCCCAGAATCCAGAATGAGTTCGCTGATGCATTAGCTACTTTGTCCTCAATGATCCAGCATCCGGACAAGAATTTCATCGACCCTATTCCCATAAAAATCCATAATCAGCCAGCTTATTGTGTCCATATAGAAGAAGAAGCAGACGAAAATCCTTGGTTTCATGACATCGATAAATACTTGGCAAAAAGAGAATACCCCGAGCTTGCAAATTCCACTAAAAAATGCACACTTCGGGGATTGTCCAACAATTTCTTTCACAGTGGAGGAATTCTATATAGGAGGACTCCTGATTTGGGTTTATTAAGGTGTGTTGACGCGAAGGAAGCATCAAAGTTGCTAGAAGAGACTCATGCAGGGACCTGTGGCCCACATATGAACGGTTTTGTTTTAGCAAACAAAATACTCCGAGCTGGTTATTTTTGATGACTATGGAAACGGACTACATCCAGTATGTTCGGATGTGCCACCGCTGCCAGATACATAGGGATATGATAAAAGTGCCTCCAAGTGAGCTCAATGCAACAAGCTCACCATGGTCGTTCGCCACTTGGGGTATGGAAGTTATTGGACCAATTGAGCCAGCCGCTTCTAATGGCCACAAGTTCATTTAGGTCACCATTGACTACGTCACTAAATGGGTCGAAGCAGCCTCCTACAAAGCAGTTACTAAGAAAGTTGTGGCCGACTTTGTCCGCGGCCGCATTATTTGTCGGTTCGGAGTTCAAGAGTCAATCATCACCGACAATGTTTCTAATCTCAACAGTGACTTGATGAAAGCTATGTGTGAAACTTTCAAGATCAAACACAAGAATTCCATAGCATATAGACCTCAGATGAATGGAGCCGTAGAGGCCGCTAACAAAAACATCAAGAAGATACTAAGAAAGTTGATATAAAGGCATAATCAATGGCATGAAAATTTATCATTCACCTTACTGGGATACCACACCATTGTCCGCACATCAACAGGGGAAACTCCCTATATGCTAGTTTATGGTACAGTTATTCCTGCCGAAGTGGAGATTCCATCTCTAAGAATTATACAGGAAGCTGAGCTCAGTGATGCAGAGTGGGTAAGAAGCTGTTATGAGCAACTAGCCCTCATAGACGAGAAGAGAATGAATGTAGTATGTCATGGTCACCTATATCAGAACAGAATGGCCAAGGCCTTCAACAAGGAAGTCAAGCCGAGGCGATTCACACCAAGAAAATCTTTCCGCATCAAGATGAAGCCAAGGGGATGTTCTCTCCCAACTGGCAAGGTTTGTACATGGTTTATAGAGTGTTGACAGGAGGAGCACTTATACTCGTAGATATGGACGGAGAAGTCTGGCCGAAGCCAATCAATTGGGATGTTTTCAAGCGCTACTATGTGTAATGTTTATGCTTTCTCAATGATATAATTTTGAACTACGCCTGACCTGATTCCCGTTTAAGAGGGGCTAGGTAGGCAGCCCTATGGGTTCGGTCACAAATCAATAAAAATCTATTTTTCCTCACAATTGGAAACTGGGGAAGAATTTTGAGGAGGACCCTAAAAATTCCGAAGCAAGTTCAGCCAGTCACGGCGCGAGCAGCAGTCAGAGGCATCCACCCAGCAAACTGGGGCAGAATTTTGAGGACCCTCAAAAGTCCGCAGCAGAAGAGGTCGCAATGTCTCAATCCGTGCCACGTCATCGGTTCATCTAAAAACTATTTTAGATTATATATTACACTTTTATAAAAATCATGCATATTTGTTTTTTTTAAACATCTTGTTTAGCGAACGCTACCCCAATGATACAGACAGTATCATCATGATCAAGCAACCGAGCCAAGCATAGCCAGAGGGAGTGCGAACTAACCTTCCCCCTTTACAAAACTCACGATCTTTCTTTGGATGCAGGCACAAAACGCAAAGCCCAAAACACGCTATCCGCCGAAGGACAGATACTATTCAAAATACGACTCTCGCAACTGTCGCATATGCCAACATATATTATCAGCAAGAAACAATGCTTCGTAAATTACAATGCTTACAACGGTCATGATACTGCGATCTATTACCAGCTAAGAATTTCTATTGTCGTTTATTTAATTCTTGCATAAGGCTACCTTTCTGCCTTCCGAGACAAAAACGTTGTCTCCATATGCATCCGCATCTTGCATAAGGCTACCTTTCTGCCTTCCGAGACTAATATGCATCCGCATATTGCATAAGGCTACCTTTTTGCCTTCCGAGACTAAATGTTGTCTCCATCTGCATCCGCATCTTGCATAAGGCTACCTTTCTGCCTTCCGAGACTAAATGATGTCTCCATCTACATCCGCATCTTGCATAAAGCTACCTTTCTGCCTTTCGAGACTAAACGTTGTCTCCATCTGCATCTGCATCTGCATCTTGCATAAGGCTACCTTTCTGCCTTCCGAGACTAAACGATGTCTCCATCTGCATCCGCATCTTGCATAAGGCTACGTTTCTGCCTTCCGAGACTAAACGATGTCTCCATCTGCATCCGCATCTTGCATAAGGCTACGTTTCTGCCTTCCGAGACTAAACGATGTCTCCATCTGCATCTGAATCTTGCATAAGGCTACCTGTACGACTTTCGAGACTAAACTATGTCTCCATCTTCATCCGCATCTTGCATAAGGCTACCTTTCTGCCTTCCGAGGTTAAACGCTACCTCCATCTGCATCTGCATATTGCATAAGGCTAGCTTTCTACCTTCCGAGACTAAATGCTATCTCCCATTTACTTTTCAAAAGCAACCCTTGTCTCTATCATTCGCATCCTTTCGGGCTAAGCTCTGCCCTTTTAAATTCACAAGACTAAGCTTTGTCTTGTCAGCATCATGCTATTGCATCTTCATGGGCTGAAATATCGCCAATCTATCGAAAGGCGTCATTGTTCGGAGGCACCATCTTCATAGCCCGAGAACACCATGTCATGGCCTAAGGATCTCTTTTTATCATTTTGCATATAATTATTCAAAGGCGTCATGGTTCGGAAGCACCATCCCCATGGCCCGAGAACATCATTTCATGGCATGTGAATCCCTCATCAAAGCAATTCATGGCCCAGGACATCATGATCTAAAGACGTCATCCTTAACCGTCCAAAGACAACATTCATCGTCCAACGGGAATTTGCATCATGTTTAAATTACGCACAATATATGTTTGTATTTTTTATTTGCACGATATCGGCAAGCAACAACCATCCAGGTGGAAGCGGTTCCGCTCCAGGTCTCCTAACCATCCTGTAAGCAGTTTGCTCATCTAACCCTGTACTTGTCATCCGTTCTTAAAAACTTCATCGGTATACTTCACCGATGACCCCGGAACTACATACGGCATGATTCCTGTAAGACCAGGGATATGTAGGCAGCTCAGGAACCAGGGTGCGGCCTGAACCTTTCAAGCTATTTCCACTCAGTCAAAATTAACTAACAACACTTCCATCCTTCCCGGGTAAAGAGGGACAGCTGTTGATACCCAATTTTTTCACAAATTATTTTAAAATTTGTATATATACCCTTTAAACCACTCTTTATAATAACTGGTATTTTTCTGAGATTTTTCATATTTTATTAAATACTTTTCAAATTTATCCAGTATTTTTTATATTCAATATTTATTCATAAATTGTATTATAAAGAATTTCAAAATATTTTCCAGTCAATATATCTTTTTTAATCCTATTAGGATTTAATTATTTCACAAATTAGCCAATTTGGCATTATTTGACCACAATTACAATAACTTTGCAACTATAGCCTAATTGTACATTTTATACCATTTGAATAATTAATTATATCATTTTATATTTTTTATACTCATTAATTACCTTAATTTCATTTATCTAGCACCAATTTCATCTTATATGATTACTAGCTAATTTTATTTAATTATTTATCTATTTTAAATGGGTGCTTAATAATTAGCCACATTTATTTAAATTCTAGCCTAATTCTAACCCAACCTATCAAAATTTAATCAACCCAATTCCATACCCATCCCAAACAAATTCCATACCCGGCCCAACCCCGGATCTATCTGAGTCGTTGATCAAATTAGATCAACGGCCCAGATCCCACCTACCATAATTAAACCTAGACTTACCCCTCCCCCCTCCAAACCCCTCATTTCCCAATCTCTCATTTCTCTCTCTATCTCTCTTTGGTTCTCTCTGGTTCACTTCAGAACCTTCCATTATCTCTCCACCTCCGATGGAGTTTGTTCGTCTTCTCCGGATAGTTCCCTCGCCGGAAACTGTGGTCCTTCACAGTCTCTAGGTTATTGCTTCACCCTACACCAGTCTAATGGCACCCTAAGGAACTCAGGCGAGCCTAGAGTGGTTTAGCTCCTACCTATGGTCCCTCATGCCATCTTCCGGCCTCTTCCGGCCATCTGAGTAAGAGCCATGACTTTTCCGGCTAATGCTGGCGACATCTTTAAGGTTTTCCTTGTATTTCAACTCTCTGAAACCCTAACCCCTGGTATTTTCTGATTTTCTTTTACATCTGACTTAGATCTATGTATATTATGGGCTCTTTATTATTTTCCTTAAAGGTTTTCTGATTTCTTTAAAATAACGCTTCGTCTTCAACTAGGGTTTCTTAACCCCTTTAAAAACGCTTTCTCTTCTGATTTTTGGTACTAACCTATGATTCTCAGTATATTTTAAATGTTTGATTAAGCATTCTCTCTTTACTTGAGTTATTCTATTAAAAAACCCCAGTTTTTAGGGTTCTGAGTTCGTCTTGGTTGCTGTGTTTAGTTGATCTGTATGTTTCTCATAAACATCCTACAATTCTGTTATTCTTATTTATGTTTCCTTGTTAGGGTTTTTGTGTTCGATTATTCCTGACTATATCATGCTCTATACGAAACCCTAACTCATATTTGATATTGTTCTTCCTTATGGTCCTGATTCTAATTTATTACCTGCTTGTTCTCATAGTTTCATGATAAATCAGTGTTATCTTCTTTATTTCCTTAGAACTATGATATTGTGTATTTTTTCCTTAGAACTCTTTACTAATTTTGCATATTTGTGTGACATTTGCCTTGTTTGATAACTGATTCCCTGTGATTTCGAGGGATTTCTTACTAATTTTCAGAATTATTTTCTACCTTCTGTTATGTATAAGTATGTTGACAATTAATTATATACTTTCCTTAATTAATATATTATGTACCTAGCCTTAATCACATGCCCTATTCTTTACTACTCTTTGTACAATTAAAATCAGTTTTTCAAATTAGTTCTCTTTCCTTCTTTACTATTGTGGTATCCGTTTGAACTGTGACTCCTTAATTGTGGGGAGTACTTGTATTGATTGGATCTTAATTGTGTTTATTTCTATAATTATATACACTTTACTTGGTTCCTTTCCTTATGTTGCCACTACTTGTTACCGTTTGGGTATGATTCCTTCACTAAAGGAAGTCTGTATACTAAATATATTCTAATTGATGATTATTTCTATAATTACTGTTGAACTATTATTTTTAACTTATTCCTCTGCCTTCTTTTCAAAACTATATATACTCTATTCATACACACACACATACACGAACTAATCTATTCAAAAAATCTCTCTCACAAATCAAAAGACTTTCTGCTCTCTCTTCTATGCTAATTACCACTACTCTGGGTTAGCCGGCTGCAAGCCAAGGCTAACTATTGTGCATTCTCCTACTTTCCTGTTTGTGTTATTTCTTTCTCCACTTCACTGGTATGTTCTAATTTATATTTCAGTCCTCAAACCAACATATTTCATTACTGTTGTGATTCAGCATGCTTCCAACTTGCTTACTTATTCTTCAGCATGTATCTAGGACCCTGAAGTCCCCTCTACATGCTTAAATTAGGCTTTATCTTTTGATGACCAGCATGTTTATGTACACTTAGCACCTACTTCTTACATGTCTATGACCGTTACATTAGTTTAACCATGGCCTTAGGTGTTAATGTGACCTAGCATTATACTCCCTGATCCTCTAGACCCTTAGAAGTTTCCTGATTGCATATCTGTGTGCTTATCTACCTACTGTATGTATGCCCTTACATGCTCTGTATTTGTCCCTAATCCCGTTACCCCTGTTTGTGATTGTTGTACTATCCTTGGTCCTTGTGTGATGTTAAGCTCCCATTTCCATCTTCAAAACTTTTTTCTTACTCACTCTTTCTCAAACTACTCCTTACTTAAATCCTTTTCCATAAAAGCACTCTCACACACACTCTTAGAGTCTAAGTTCAGCCCCCTTCGTGTGAGAACTGCTTTGGGAACCCTTTGAGTAACCTCTGAACTCTGACACATAAGGCTGGCACTTCCACACTGCACATGTTTAATTCTTTTGGCTATTCTGGGTGTGAGCACTGCCCGGGAGCCCTTGAGGTCCTTAGGGAACTCTGACAAATCCGGATTATGAAAAGGCTATGATATACCATAAGTCAGTGACGTTGGGAAGATCTGGGCCTAATTGAAGGATCCCTATAGAAGTAACTTCTTATTTTCCTTTGATTGTGTAATTCATAATTCTCTGGCCTATAATAATTTGTAATCAACTCAGGGGATGGATAGTGAAAAGGGAGGGGTAGATACGCATGCATTAGTTATTAAAGGGATAGAAATCATGCTATTAGACTTTATTTCCTATATGTGCAATAGAGATCATGTTTAGGCCCATGTATTAAAATTCATGCATTAGAAACCATGATGCTTGATTTTATTTCCTATCTGTGCAATAGAGATCATGTTTAGGCCCATATGTTCAAATTTGCGCATTAGAAATCATGTTTATTAGGTCTCAGACCTACTGTTTAAGCATGTTCACTTTTACTTAGAAAAATCCTGCAAATAAATGGTATTTTCTACTGTCATATTCCACACTTCCATGTACGCTTAGAAATATTGTCTTAGGCTAAAAACATTAAAATAAATTATCATTCTAGCATCTTCTGAAACCATGATTAATACTGAGCATTTAGAAATCATGCTTAGGAATTCTGCATACGCATCATTTTGCATCTCTATCTGTGCATTAGATATCATGTTATAGGGTCCTAATCGCTCAACTACATTTAGTCTAATTACTAAGGTATAAAAAGTATAACCATCCCACTCAGTTTTCTCAAAAAAAATAACTAGTAATGCTTTTGTGTTCTGAACAACCTAGAATGGCATGTTCAAGTAATAATTTGCAACAAATATTTTAATAATTCTTTTAATATACACCTCCCCTGCCTAGGCAAGCCTTAGGTAATTAATTTTTTTTTCAAAAATTAGAAATTTGTATCTCTTGTGTGTGCTGCTTAACACTAGTAGGTATTTCTTTTAAATCAGTAGGCAAACTGATTAAGATCATGTTTTCCTTGAGTTATAAAACAAGTCTTCCTATCCTTTTATCTTCTGATTTCACCTAGATACCATGTCTTAGGATCTTAATTAACAATACTGCCCTTATATGTGTTTGAGTCGTGCTAATTATATGCATTATCTGCGGAGGAAAATCTGAGCTTCCTATATGCTCCTATGTGTTTCCCACTGACTGCAGTCCTATATGTTCTTTGCTTGTCGCCTTAGAATTTTTCCCTTTAAACCTGAGGGTCTGCCTAGTACTCACCTTTTAGGATAGTAGTCCTAACCTCCTCCAGGACTGATAGGATAGGATGGGTAATAGCACGCAATAGAATCCGTGACTAACACACGTTTTAATCACCTTCACGAAGCGGGAAGGGTAGAATATGGATATGATGACCGGTGCGCTAATACCACGTGTAGCCCCTCTTCTAGGAATGATTACCGGGTATTGCATTGATGTGATCCATATTATTATAAACCTAGGACACCTCTTATATGCTTAGCTCGTAATCATTTTCAAAGTCTAATCTCCTTTACTATTTTCAAACATCTGCATGCGTAAGACTTAAATCCCCTCTTATTTGAGCCTTTACTTGTTATTTGCTAATTGTACAAATTCACGAAACCATTTGTCCGGGAACCACACTTGTGGATCCTGAGGGGTGCCTAACACATTCCCTTTAGGATAATTTCAAGCCCTTACCCAAATCTCTGGTTAGTAACGTAGTTGTAATTGAACCCCTTAGGTGCCCTAATGCACCGTTAAAATCGTTAGGTGGCGACTCTCCAAAATATGCAAAACCCCTTTTCCCAAAAGGAACGAGTTTTCCCAATCAATGTCATAAACCCGATCTCCGTGAGGAAAAAAGGTGCGCGACACCACTATCGGCTCATCAGACTGGCCGATAGTAGTAAAAGGTTGAGCACTCTTCTTCGGGTTGCTCAGATCCTACAGCGAGTACCACTCAAATGGCTTCTTAGGATTTACCTTCGTATCTAATGACTTTGGCTCTTCCTTTTCATCTATGAGGTACTCTGTAAAAGTGTTGGGATAGGGGTAAGTCGTGTTAGTCTACTTCTACCAAAAAAATATTGGCCGACATTAGGGCACCCATATTGATCGGGTACCCGACAATAATAGAAGCCACTAGAACCGCACGTGGAATAGGCAAGGTGTTCTCATTCTAGCGTGGGTCAAGCCTTCTACACACAAAGGTTTGCCGACCTTTTGCCTCAAAGCTCATGTACTCCCTAGCATGGGTACTCCAGCAGTAATCCATGGTGGAGGTGGTCCCGGTGCCAAGATCTCAGCAGGCCATGGTTGTACCTCTTCTTTCAAGGCCAACTTCTCTAGGTACTCCTTCAACTCCACGTCCTCAAATCTCATGTACGCATTCATCATGTGTTGGTCAGATTGTACCTTGAGGTTGCGTACAACTTTGTTCCCCTTGTGGATGTGTGAAATGTTGGCATAAAACCCGCAGACAAGGTGCACCTTGACATCCACTACCTTCTCAGTAAACAACATCCATCCCTTTCTCGTCCTGAACTACTCTAAAATATCAGGGTTGTATCTATCAAGATCCCTCAACAAAACTGCCTCTCATGTGTCAATGACCTCACCGGCCACCATATCTAGAAATCACTCCCATGTTTCCTTCTTCTTTTTTCGCTCAACCTAGTAGATGTACCTTCTCCCCCTTTCCATAAGCTAAAATATCCTGCGCACCAGAAATTGCAGTAGCTGACTTGGAGGCCAGGCTATCACTTTTTGAACCCTCGGAAGTGTTATGAGATGATGAAGGCACATCTAGAGGCTCATATCGCCTCTGTGGCCTGGACTATGCAGCTGTCTGCACCTCCAGAATAGACACGGAGTTTCCCTTGGAAGCCTCCCTAGACGGGGCATAAGAATTAGACTGGTAGAGGTCTGCACCCTTCCCTCTCCCTATTGTGACCTTCTTCCAAATAGTCTTGGGCACACTGAGGGGCAAGGAACCTCTGCCTCAACCCCTAGAAGACTCTCCTCTACCCTTGGCAGTTTTGATGCGGCCTCGTGATCGAACCATTATCTGTATCAATACAAAGAGGATTCTTTGTTGCACATCATCATTCAACAAAGCTAAGACTCATGTAAGCAGGGAGAACGTTGTTGACACATTGGGGTTACATCAGGATGACATGCTGCAGGAAATAGGATCTGCAGTCTGCACTTTTCTGATGTGCGGCCGCAGAAAGGGAGTGCGGACTGCACATTTTCATGTGCGGCCGCACTTCTGACAAGAAAATTCAGAGGCTCAAGGGCGGCCGCAGAATTCATCTGCAGACCGCGAAATTATAAGTGCACTCCACACTTTTGTGCTTTCAAGAGACAAGTCTCTGATAGCAGTGCGGACCCAAAATGCCGCCTCACTAGTAATTTTGTGGTCCACACAATTAAATTGCGGCCATAGGAAGCACTTGCCTTCACCAGTTACCAAATCAACCAAACTACCAACTGCAGAAATTCAAGTGCGACCGCAAATTTCAAAATTTAACGAACAGGTCTGTCTTTTAACCTTGATTTTGCAAATACTAGTCCAAATCTATGTGGCAACATGGTATACACATCAAATCTAAATAACCCAACCATTTTTAGCATGTATTAATGATCTACCCCACATGGATACATGGATGAACTCTAATAATAGATGGCCTAAAAAGAAGCTAAAATTTCAAAAACTAAACTAACACAAAAGATTAACATGAAGTTAAGAATACTAGATGAAGTGATTGTACTAGATCGTGTAAGGACAGATCTTGGTGTGTGTTTGATAGTGATAATTCTCAGTGAAGATTCTAGAGTAACATTGATTGCAAACAGGGTGAAAAGTGTAAAATGAATAAAGAATTCCTATTTATACTCAAAAATGTTGAAAAGTTAAAAGGCTGAGTGCGGCCGCAAAATCCCAAGTGCGGTTTGTACTCCTTCACATGGGCAGCAATAGTATGTGACACTTGTGTGGTCCGCACAATTTTGAGTTCGGCCACACCATTCCTCTTGGAGTCGCAGATTTGGCCCCGCACTAACAGGATCAAACATCGTAGAGTATGTAAATTATCATTTTGTTGAGCTTCCAGAAATGCGGTCCGCATGTGAAATGTGTGGTTGCACATGCTTCTCTACTGTGGCACAAATAATTCTGTGGGCGCACAATTAAAATGTGCATTTCCTTCAACACTTAACAATTTTTGTCCACCCTTCTTGTTGCATGTAACACTCAACCCTATAGCACACTGCAAATCAAGTTAGAACCAACAAATAAACCTAACTATAAAAGAAAAAGGAAAAGAGCTTGGGTTGTCTCCCAACAAGCGCCTGATTTAATGTCGCGGAACAATGCAATGTCTAAGCATCTTCAAGTGAAGTAAATGACCGCCACCACGTGGATCTATCCAACTTTACCCACGTTGTTCTTCACCCAGTGATCATGGATTCGGAATACTTCATTGTTCTTGTTCTTCAAGTCCAATGCACTGAAAGGAGTCACACCAATAATTTCAAATGGACCACTCCACTTGGACTTGAGCTTCCCGGGAAACATCCTCAACCTTGATTTAAACAACAATATAAGATCGCTCGCCTTAAACTCTTTGTTCTAAATGTACTCGTCATGAAGATATTTCATATTTTCTTTTTACAAGGACGAACTCTCGTATGCATTAGAACTCATCCAATTCATTCAAGTGTGCAACCCGTAAGTTAGAGGCTACATCCCAATCAAGACTCAATTTCTTTAAAGCCCACATTTCCCTGTGCTCTAATTACACCGGAAGATGACAAGCTTTCCCGAACACTAACCGGTATGGAAACATTCTGATAGGTGTTTTGTAAGACGTCCTATAAGCCCATAATGTATCATCAAGCTTCTTGGACCAATCCATCCGATTAGAATTCACCGTTTTAGACAAGATACTCTTTATCTCCCGGTTGGAGACTTCCACTTGACCACTAGCTTGTGGATGATAGCGAGTCGTAACCTTGTGAGTAACACCATATTGTCTAAGTAAAGTTTCAAAAGCCTTGTTGCAAAAGTGTGATCCCTATTGCTTATGATTGCACGTTGAGTACTAGATCTTGTAAAAATATTCTCCTCCAAGAAAGCCACTACACTTCTTGCCTCATTTTTGGGTAAGGGGATGGCCTCAACCCATTTGGACAAATAATCCTTTGCGACTGAGATGTAAGTGTTTCCACAAGAACTCAAAAAAGGGCCCATTAAGTCAATTCCCCAAACATCGAAAATATCAATCTCCAAGATGGTTGTGAGAGGCATCTCATTTTTCTTTGAAATTTCACCGGCCAATTGGCATTCATCATATTTTTTTCACTAAGTCACTTGAATTCCTGTAATGATTAGGCCAATAGAAAACACAATTAAGAACTTTGGCCGCCGTTTTTTCTCCACGATGATGCCCACCATATGGCGAAGAATGACAAGCACCAAGAATCTCGCCTTGCTCTTCTTCCAGTACATACCTTCTAATCATCCCATCCGTACAAATCTGGAAAAGGTATTTTTCATCCTAATAATAATCTTGACAATCTCTTTTGAGTTTCTTCCTTTGGTTTGAAAATAACTCATCCGGAATGATTCCACTCAAAAGAAAATTTTCCATGTCCGCAAACAATGACACCTATTTTATTGATATTTCCAAAATTTTCTCATTGGGAAAGGAGTCATTGATTTCAAAGCCATCATGTGGCCTCCCCTCCTCCTCCAAACGAGACAAGTGGTCCGCCACTTGGTTTTCACTACCTTTCCTATCTTGAATATCAATGTCAAATTCTTGCAACAAGAGTACCCATCTCATCAATCGAGCTTTATAATCCTTTTGCTAATAATATAGCAAAGCGCCGCATGATCCATTTGCACAATAACTTTGGAACCCATCAAGTACGGACGAAAATTCTCAATTGCAAACACAATAGCAAGGAGCTCTTTCTCCGTAACGGTGTAATTTACTTGGGCACTATGGTCTTACTAGCATAGTAAACTGGATGAAGAACATTTTTAATACGTTGTCCCAAAACAGCCCAACCTCTATGTCACTTGCATCGCAATGAGTTCAAAAGGAAAACTCAAATTTGGAGTGGTAATGATAGGAGTGGTTGTCAACTTGAGCTTTAATAGTTCAAAAGCCCTCATACAATCATCATTGAAATGAAAATTGGCATCCTTCTCAAGGAGCTTACACAATGGATTCACTACTTTAGAAAAATCTTTGATAAAGAAACGGTAGAAACCCGTATGGCCTAAGAAACTCCGCACACCCTTCACCGAAGTTGGGGGTGGAAGCATAGAAATCACCTCCATCTTAACTTTTTCAACTACAATTCCATTCCTTTAGATATTATGGTCAAGGACAATGCCGTCCTCAACCTTGAAATGGCATTTCCTCCAATTGAGCAACAAATTTGTCTCTCTATATCTAGCCAACACTTTGTCAAACTTTGCAAGATAATCATCAAAAGAATCCCCAATCACCGAGAAGTCATCCATGAAAACATCAAGGTATTCCTCCACCATGTCTGTGAAAATAGCCATCATTACACCGTTGAAAAGTCATCGGTGCATTACAGAAACTAAAAGGCATCCTCTTGAAAGCAAATGTACCATAACGACATGTAAAGGTTTTTTTCTTTTTTATCTTCCGGAGTAATGAGACTTTGGTTGTAGCCCGAGTACCCATCAAGAAAGCAATAGAAAGCACAGAAGGCCAATTCATCTAGCATTTGGTTCTAGAAAGGAAGTGGAAAGTGATCCTTCCTTGTAACTTTGTTGAGCTTATGATAATTCATACAAACCCTCTAACCAGTCACCATTCTTGTGGGAATCAACTCATTCTTATCATTGGTAACAACCGTAATGCCCCCTTCTTTGGGACACATTGAACCGCAGAGGTCCATGAACTACCAGAGATGGGTTGACAACCCCGATATCCAACCATTTGATAATCTCCTTCTTGAAAACTTCTTTCATAGCCTCATTGAGTCTTCTTTGATGTTTAATGATCGGTTTAGCACCATCCTCCAACTTGATACTATGCATGCAAAATGCAGGGCTTATACCCCGAATATCCGCCAAAGTTCACCCAATAGCCTTCTTCCTCTTTTGCAACACTACCAATGTGGAATCAACCTACAAGCTAGTCAAGCAAGAGGAAAATAATAACCGGTAAAGTAGAACATGGGCCAAAAAATTCATACCAAAGGTGTGGAGGAAATGGGTTTAACTCCAAAGTAGGCCTATCTTCAATAGAAGGCTTTATAGGAAGATTCTTCCTATTTTCAAGATCCAAAGATAATTTTCGGGGTGCATAGTTGTACGATCACATTCCTTGCAAAGAATTCACACACTCCATGAAACTATCCATCTCTTTATTATCAAAATTGAGAAAAATGGATTCCAACATATCACCAACGTTGATTGTAGAGCTTGTATCATCAAAAATAACATCATTCACCAAATCTACAAAAGAACACACCTCAATGATATTTGGTTGTCGCATAGACTTACACACATGAAATACCACTTGTTCATCACCAACTTGGAAAGTGAGTTCTCCGGGTTTCACGTCACAAAGAGACTTACCCTTAGCAAGGAATGGTCTCCCAAGAATGTCACTTCATAAATCTAGAATAATAATATCCGCCAGAAGAATTAACTTTTCAACCTGGACAAAAACATCCTCAATCACACACAACGGCTTCTTCATGGTACGATCGACCATTTTCAACCTCATAGATATGGGTCTTGGTTGCCTAATTCCAAAATTTTGAAAATCGAATAGGGCATCAAGTTGATACTCGCCCCAAGATCACAAAGAGCTTTAGCAAACTCGGCACTCCCTATTGTAAAAAAAATCGTGAAAGCACCGGGATCATCCAACTTAGGAGCCATGCAATGAACAATTGCACCCACTTGATGAGTGACCTTGATAGTTTCAAAATTCATTGAACAATTCTTGGTCAGAAGATATTTCATAAACTTTGCATAATAGGGCATTTGTTACAAAGCTTCTACCAATGTCACATTAATTGAAAGACTTTTCATCATTTGAATGAACTTCTTGAATTTATTCTCACCATATTTCTTGGAAAGTCTTTGAGGGTAAGGATATGGGGGCTTAGATAATGGTGCCTTAGCTTTTTGCACTACCGGCTCCGGTATCTCAATGATGTGCTCCCTAGACAGGTTCATCTCCTCTTGATTCTCTTCAACACTATCATCAATGTCAACCCGAACCTCATCATTTTCTTGAACAACATTGTTTGGGATCTCCTCCTCTTGTACCATTTGGTCATCATCTACAAAGAACCTTTCACTTGAGGTGGTTGTATTCCTGCCTCTTCCACATTTTGTGATAACCGCCATAGCATTCCCCATACAGTTACCATCCCTTGGGTTCACCACTGTATCACTTGGTAGTGCACCCTTAGGACGAGAATTTATAGCTTTAGAGATTTACCCCATTTGAACTTCTAGATTACGGATTGATGTGTTCTATGAGTCAAGTTGGACATCCGAATTAGCATTCGTTTCCATCATTTGCTTAAACATTTTCACAATACGTCTCATCTCATTATTTGAAGAACTTGAACCATGATAACAATAAGGAGTTGAGTTGCTCGTTTATTGATTCATTAGGGGCGTTTGAAAAACTCGACCTACGGTTGCCTTGATTATTTCCCCAACCAGCTTGATTGTTGCCTCCCCAATTACCTTGATTGTTTTTATTATGCCAGCTTCCTTGATTGTTATAACTCCAATGGTCTTTTTTATTTTGTGGTCACCAATGTTGTAGATTTGAGTATTGGAAGTTGTTTCTTTGCCCTTAAAAATTGTTCACATATTGAACTTGCTCTTCTTGCTCATTAGAAGCGTCATCTTGATCAAAACCACCATCATCTTGAACATAATTCTTCACTTTAGTTTGCCGTTGTGGACCCTTGGTCCTCTTCTTGTTCACCAATACATTTACTCCATCCATATCTTGCACTTGCTTAGGAGCTTGCACTTTATTATGTTGGGCCTTTTCAAGTTGAGTTATGGTTGTTGCAATTCAGTAAGGGATTGCCCATGGTCTTGAAACTCTTTGTGGAGGTTTATCATTTTGGGATCACCTTAGCTTAGGATTTCCAAGACGATGTTGTCCCATATCATCAAGAATCTCACATGCCTCCCCATAAGGTGTTTTCATAAAGTTGTCACCGACCAATTGATTGACCATACATTGGTTCGTAGTATTGATAACACGGTAGAAAGTTTGTTGGATTATATTGTCGGTCATATAATTATTTGGGCACTCCTTCACCATTGTCTGATATATCTCCCAAATCTCACATAAAGGTTCATTGGGATCTTTCTTGAACAAAAATATTTTATCCCGAAGAGTAGCCATATGCCAGAGAGAGAAAACACAGCTATAAACTTTGATCCAACTCATCCCAAGAGTTTATTGAATGATTAGGCAAATGTTCCAACCAATCTAAAGTTTTACCCCATAGAGAGAAGGGAAAAGGCCTTAGCCTCAAAGCATCCCCAGAAATATTAGTTTTCTTACTCCCCCAACACGTATCCAAAAATCCCTTCAAATATTTTTAGGCATTTTGACTTGTCGCAGGGTGAAAAAGCCTCGTTTCTCGAGAAAACTGATCAGCACATTGGTAATTTCAAAGTTAACCTCCCTAATACGAGGGGGGACTATTTCACTACCATAACCTTCGTTTGACTTTTTCGGTGTTGTGTCGCTTGTGGTTGAGGTGGTGGAGGTGGGGTGCCACGGACACATTGTCTTGTTTACCATGGCCTCGACGATTCAGTTGTGGCACTTAGGTAACTCATCGAGTTTTTCTTCCTTGTCGTCCAACTCCCTCAATGGAATATTTTTGAGCTCATTATTTGCCATTTTTTACCTATAATTTCTTCAACAAGTTAGTAACACGGAAGGGAAAAAATATTTCAAGAACACACTTAAATATATGGCTAACACCATTAAAACTCCCCGGTAACGGCGCCAAAAACCGATCCACGTCCAATCCGCACTCAATAGTGAGTGAAAATGGTCGTTAGAAGAATAATACCAAACAAGAGTCTGGGTCGATTTTCACAAGGAGTTAAATATGGGTGTTAGAGTGTACACTTGATGAGAGTGAACCAAATATCTCAATTGCGCTTACAAAAAATAGATTTTGTTTTCTACTTCTAAAATTAACACCAATAATTATCAACTATGGAGAAGAAACTAGAAAACGAGTAATTATTTTTTTTATTTTTGTAAAATGGGTAAAAGGCCTAGGGATGTAACCTTCACCTTGGTGTTAGCCTAATGGGTAAATCACGTTAATGCTTGTTTTAGTACCCGGGGTGTATTATAACTCCGAACTCTAAATTACCCACTCAATACCTCTCGGTTATAGAGTGATTTTCCCCAAATTGGATTTCTTAAAACCAATTGGGTATTTCAAATAGTTGATATGATCTCAAATTGAATTTTTTCTATCTCTAGTTCAAACCCTTTAATTAGACTAGCCAAAACCTTAACTAGTCCAATTTCTTGATAGCCATGTTTCCCAAGACTAAGTCCTTCTTTCTCAAGTAAGAACCAAGTCAAATAGGCATAAATCATTATTGGCAACCATTAATTCTCAAAATAATGCATGAATAAGTCTAAATAATAAACACACAATCATTAACAAGTATTAAATTAATCACTCATAAGGTTTACACACTAGGGTTGGGTCACAACCCTGGAGAAAATCTAGCTACTCAAGGTAGAAATTGAAGAAAACAAAGAAGAAGAACTAATTAAAGCCATAGAACAAAATTAAATTGATAAATCTAATGTTTCTTCACCCAAAATAGTAAATATAACGGCTACAACACCAAAAATTTAAAAACATGCCCTAAAAAGATGTTTCCCGTCTATTTATAGTGGCCCAAAATTCGTTGATAAAAATTCCCTTCGGAAGGTTCTACGGCCACACAATTCCATGTGTAGTCCGCACTTTTCTTAGATCCAGCAAGTGTATAGATACTACAGCCGCACAATTCCATCTACGGCCGCACTTTTCCTTCTGCGGCTGCACTTTTGGCAAGCTTCATACTTGGTCGTGTTCCACATTCTTTGCACTATTTAAATTTTTGTCAGTGCGACCATGTTTTGCGGACGCACATTTAAAGTGCAGACCACACTTCTCCAAACATCCTCTGAGCTTCAGGTACCAGATCTGCAGTCGTAGATGTATTTCTGCGGACCGTTCTTTGTCTTGCTGCACTCTTTCTTGCATTTATGAGCTGGAACACTCCTTTTTGAGTTAGATTTCTTCGTTGAGGTCCAATTCTCCAACACGCCTGCAATTTGGAAAATTTCATTAGTTTTGGGAACAAGAATCAACACTTTCGGACTAAAACTAAAGCAAGAAAGTACTAATAAATGGTTAAAATCCACACTTACACACGTAATTGTCACTAGTATGACTGTTGCCTGTACAAATAAAGAACAAAAGTTTATGTTAAACTATTTTTTTCATGTACTTAAGGAGGTTCATGTATTGAACTAAAGGAAACATACCATAGAAAGGATGGACATTTTTAGTCATATAATTTTCAGTATAGTGAAGGCATCTTCCAGAAGCAGTGTGATCAGCATAATTAAGCCTATGTTTCCCAAAGGAAGTCTCAAAACTGTCATCTTCACCGATGATCTAAGAACGAAGACAAGAATGTTTCATTTCTGCAGAGTCACTCTTTGATATGTTACCTTTTTCTACCATATGATATGATTCAATTTTTCTTTTCAAGTCTTCATGTGAAGCAACAGTGGAGGTAGTACTAGAAACAGTAGTATACTTCTTCTTATTGTACTCTATGCTTTGGCCTCCCCTATGATTCTAGGAACAATCCTCATTGTTTGGCTTGTTTAATTGATTCGTACATAATCTGAGAGCTCATAGAGTTTCTCTCAACATGAGTTGCTCGTATTCCATGTTGAAGAGCAAAGATAATGAAAATGGAGATAAAATAAAGGAAGAGCTGGTAAGGTTTCAGAACACAAGATGAAAGCATAAAAACAAGAAAAATGCCAACATCAATAGAAATTTGATGTATTACACTACTTTTAGAAATAAAGAAATTATCAGTCTTTTCATAAGAACAGGAATATTACAAAATTGAATAGAACCATAAGAGTTTAGTTCTTCAACATTAGATCCCAAAATATAATAGTTTGTTGCTACCATAGACTCGAGAATAGACCTTGACTATAGATAATGTTTACTGCTACATAATTATATAGTCAAAAGATAAGTTCCTAAGATACTACTTCTTGTTGATGTTTGCCTTCTTCTGCTGCAACTGGGAAGTTGTGACAACATCTTGTCCTTCCACGCCTTTTGGGCTTAAAATCAAGGTCTATTCATGTTGGAGCTGCACTCTTATAAGTTGAACCACCTGCTAGAACTCTTTGGCTTGATGTTTCGGGCTGCAGTTTGCCAAATAATGAAGTACAATCAGTAGGTTATTCTAAGTAATATTATAGATAAAATATGTACGAATATACACATTTAGTATTTGAGTTCCACTTGCAGCTGTGTAGATGCCAAATTTAATATTTTTACGTTTTCTCCTCTTTTTTCAGCATCTTCTTGACCTGCACCCTTTCCTCTTTTTTGGACAGTAGTTCCTTTACCCATTGGAGGAAGTTGACCACCTAATCCTCTTATAGCAGGCCTACACGAATCTGTAGAAGGTGGTGGAGGTTGACTTGAGCTTATAGCTTCATGAACCCTTCTAACTCTTGTTTTATTATCACAAATAGAGTTTAAGATTGTAGGTTGGCTTGAGCCTCTTGCTGCAGCAAGTTGGCTTACTCCTTGTAAGATTTTGTTTGTTGTGAAGGTATCCAATTTTTTGCCTGTATATTAGAAAAAAAATCATCTTAAAAGTTAAAAGATTTCTTATTTCCAAGATTAAACACATAAAAAAATATTTTTTTCCCAATGTTGAATTACACCAATAGTGCTTGCAGAGAATGGATTCAATTGGAGAAGAGAAGGACAATAAAGTATTTGTTGCTAAAGTTGCTGGTTTTCATTTATGATTTTTTTTTCAATGGTTTAAACAATAAATTGTGCAGTTTGAACATAAAATAAATCATACTCAAATACAGTATATAGTTAAAAAGATAAAAAATATTTTACCTCACAAAATCTTTGTTATGTCCTTGTTGATGACAGTTGGAATATGTCATTTTCACTCCACACTTGGACACTATTCCATATTTCCTCTTTGTTTCATCTTTTCCTTTTCTTCTAATCCTCTGAGTTCTACCCGGCATGGGTTTAGGTTTGGGAGACCCAATCTTTGCATTGTTAGTTTCAGGCTACATCTTCATATTTATCATAGGCTGGATGAAATACTTATATGCTTTTAAGAAGGTATCTCTCTTATACCAGTGCTTCATTGCATGTTCATGTTCTCTATGTATATGATAGTACGCAAGAACAACATGTTGGCATGGAATACCTCTCAACTGCCAAACTCTACAAGTGTATACCTTATTAGTCAGATTAACTACATGCTTATGCATTCCTTCAACCTAACATCAACATTCCAAAAGACATTACATTTTCTTGCAAGCTCTTTGCTATCCTCTAACAGAAGCCTAGCCATAGGTGATATATCAGGTATCCAAGTATGAGCAAATTTCAACATATTCACCTGCCTAGTCATTATTTTCCTCATAATATCCTCCAACATAGTTATAATTGATTTACGTCTAGAAGCTAAAATCCATGAATTAAAGGTATCACGCATATTATTTTCAACAACATAACACTAGGAATGCACTTCAAAAAATGC
Source organism: Nicotiana knightiana (assembly GCA_005239525.1). Classification (NCBI taxonomy): domain Eukaryota; kingdom Viridiplantae; phylum Streptophyta; class Magnoliopsida; order Solanales; family Solanaceae; genus Nicotiana; species Nicotiana knightiana. The sequence continues at coordinate 45,879 of MDKJ01176668.1, forward strand.
TCTAACCCATGACTTTTCTGGATAATATAACAAATCCCTACAAATATCCTTACCAAGTTAAGCTTGTCCATTTTGTGAAGCTCTTCCTTATCATATCCGCATATCATAGCTTAAGCACAACTCGGGCATGAATAAATACCCCCGTGTTAGCACATGGCTCAAACCCCACACATGTGCGCAGCTATAACGCGCAACTATCACAAATAATGCAGGAAACTAGTATTTCAACCAAGTATAGATAAGATACTTACCTCAATTTTTCGCAATCAATACACAAAATATCATTTCATTTAAAATTCACCTCCACTCGACTCAAGTCTAGACCAAAATGACTTAGTAACATCAAACTATGCAAGAGAAAATAATTTCAATTAATAAAGAAATTATTTTAATACAATTTCCAAAAGACAAGAAAAGTCAACCCCAGGTTCGTTCGGTGAAAACCCGAGTCCAAGGGTAGGTCTTGACTACCCATAACCCACCAGTTCATATATATGTTTTGTTTCCAAATACGAGTCCAAATCGACTCTCAAAACTCAAATCTTCATTTGTTAAAACTATGATAAAAAGATCCCAAAAATATTCTCTTAGATTCTAATGAATTTGATGTTAAATCTAATATATAATCATAAAATATAATAGAAAATTGATTAAAATCACTTACACTATAGTTTGGTATGAAAATATCTTCAAAACATCGTCTCCTATCGAATCTAGGGTTCAATGTATGTTAAAATGAAGCTAAGTCCCGAAGTGCTCAGCTATATACCAGCTACAGATGTCGCATTTGCGACATGGGGTTCGCAAATGCGATGTATGCAAATGCAGACAAAGCATCGTAAAAGCGACCCATGATATACCAAGATCGAACTTGCAATTATAGTCTTCGCAAATGCGAAGCAACAGTATTCGCAAAAGCAAACACTGGCATCGCAAAAGCGGATAGCCCATAGTCGCAAATGTGACTCCAGCATCGCGTTACCAATAAATGTCCAATCCTCCACTGGCTCTCAAAAGCGAGAAAGTACTCGCAAATATGATGGTCGCATTTGCGGTCTGCTCATCGCAATTGCGATGGCTCCAGCACCATCACACAAAATTCTTAACAAAATAATCTGAAACTTGATCGAGCCCTCGGGGCTCCAAAAGGAACATCCACACAAGTATTAAAACATCATATAAACTTACTCGCACAATCAAAACACATAAATAACAACTAGAACTACAAATCGAACCTCAAAACACATGAAAGTAACAATTAACTTCAAGAACTTCTAGAATTGCAACCAAGCGCTCGAACCACATCAAACCAACTCCAAATGACACCAAATTTTTCACACAAGTCCCAATGACATAACGAAGCTATTCCAATTCCCAAAACCACAATCCGAACCCGATATCATCAAAGTCAACTGACTCTATCAAACTTATGAACATTCCAAACCTTCAAATTTGTAACTTTTGCCAAATAGTGCTGAAATCTTCTAGAACACCCAAATGCAAATCCAGGCATACGCCCAAGTCCAAAATTGTCATCCGGACCTAACGAAACCATCAAAACTCCATTCTGGAATCAAATACACAAAGGTCAAACTTGGTCAAATCTTCCAGCTTAAAGCTTCAAACATGAAATTCATTCTTCCAAATTAATTCCGACTCACCTGAATACTGAAATCGACGATACACAAAATTTATACTACATCAAATAGAGCCACTCATTCCCTCAAACCACGGAGTGAAATGAAAATGCTCAAAACGACTGGTTGGGTCGTTATATTCTTCCCCACTTAAACATATGTTTGTCCTAGAACGTGCTAAGAGTCGTTCCAAACCATCAAATCATCGTGTAATTAACCTTGCACATACCCAAGGGATGATCCCACGTCACCCCAATCCATGTACGCCTGAAGACAAAACAACATAACTGAAGGTCATTACTTCAACCTTAGTCCGTAAACTTTAGAACCCAATTTTCGACATCCGAAATCTATTACCACAGCCGAATCTCGTGTCTATACAATTTATAAGTTTGAACAAGCTGTATCAAGCCATAATCATAACCCAAGATGAAATCACATGATGTACTACATAACTCGCATACTCGTAGCAATAATTTCCAATCATCGTAGCTGCTTCAAAATAAATTGGATACCAATAATGAATCTCATATAAAATAAACACCTTGTTCTAAACCTTACTACACTTCCAATGATAAACAAAACACGTAGAAACTCAACCACTCATCAGATCAACAAGCCATGGAGCTCTCTCGCCCAACCATAACCATAGCGCAAATTCTAAGCTGACTTCCGATATTACTCTTCCAAACACACCGTAATCAAATTCGATAGCAATCATTTCAGGCCTAAAGACTCCATCTCATCAAATACAAGCTACTCCACTGACATGCCACACCAATACTACCTAGAGCCACAAACTGTGCAATCCGTGCACCAATAAGCAACAATTCAAATGTATTCAAACATGGAAAATGACTCAATTGATAGAACAGTCCCGCAAGTTCAACAGATACCACCACAAGCGTAAGGCCACAGACCCATCACGCATAGTAGAACCAAGACACACAAATCTAACACAAAGGATCATAGCAAATCATAACTCCTCTGCAACGCGTGACCCTATCCAAACATCAGTCCATATGAAATACCTCAAGCCACAATGCTCAAAAAAATTAATAACCATATGCAATTCGACATCAAGTACATGAAGTGCATGACTACAACCATGGAGAAACGAATAGAACCATATACCACAAACATAAAAGACCATAACCAAAGCGCAACCAACCATTAAACACCCCAACAACCATCTCACTTGAATTTCACCACTCGGCCCAAACATAAACGCTTCTAATATGCAAGCAACCAACAAATCCCATCCTATTGTAGGATAGAAGAATAACACATAGAACATATTAGATATGAATAAGATCAATTCTAATCGAATGTCACATCCCTCAATAATAGCAGTATGGAGGCAACCAATCCGACCCAGTGTAGAATACATAGCCTTATATGGTCTATCAATGAGCTCCCAAATCAACCCCGGTCATTCACAAATAGATAAGTAACCCTTCGAAATTCCATAATGACCTAACCATAACACATACTACCATCTGGATAACTTTGGATACATCTTCACTGTCCACAACCAGGAAAGAATCTGCATCTGAGAACTCCCAGTCTCCAAATCCATAGAACATATGAATCACCATAGCTAATACCTACTCCACCACTCGAACGTCTAAAACATCTCTCATACATGATCATCCCATGAGGAATAATTCTATAATTCTTCCGTGCCACATAGAAAAATCTGAATATCAGCAATCGATCAACCAGGCGAGTACCCCAATACCAATGAAGCATCTGAAAGTCAAAACTCAGTGTGCCTTCTGAATGTACCCTCTTCTCAGGTAATATCAAACAGTGCTAACATTTTTATCACCGTATGAAATTGTTTGTACGACATAAACTCATGACCTTCCTTTTGAAACTGAACTATATACTTGCACATGCAAATCCCAATCTTACACCACGCACCACCTCTAGTTGGCCATCATACAAAAACACGAGAACCTCATTATCAACTCTGAGTCACAAGAAACATACATACTCAATTAGTTAGAAACCTTCCACTTTATCCCATCCATAGGAAAATCACAGTACGCAACATACTCCTCTTGATGGTTTTTACACCCCATATCTTCATACGAAAGAGTAATCGTAAGTCAATTGATGTAAGCTCATAAATAAAATCATCTTTGAGAGAACATAAAGTAAATTAGCATGTTACTTTGGAGATTAAAATTCTTTAAGATCATGGATAACATGTACCAAGAGGGTTGAAAGGCTAGGAAGCTAAACAAATTGAAGAAAATAAGTTTCGTCGAATATCGACAAGTTGGGAATGTTGTAACGTGCACTTTTGTGTTGATACTAGGGTGCTTAACAAGATAAGGATTTTATTATGATTTATTTTATTTGTATGATAGTTGTGTGTTATGTTTTTATATCAAGCAAGTTGTGGAATAAAAGTTGGCAAAGCTCATCACAAGTTACATTCATAACTGTGCTGAAATTTAGGTCAAATATAGATGCGATTTTCTCCCAATTTACTTCGAATTATGAGGTGATTTACATACCAAATTGAATATCTATGAGTCTAGTTTGTAAATCATTAACCAAATGTAGATGAGAGATATTCGCTTTTTCGCGAGACTGCGCCAAGAAGCTCTCTATGGCGGTTAAGATATATAGATATATATAAGACGCCTAAATCCCGTTGTAATTCATTATATTTCAGTATCTTCAGACCATATACACATAAAAACACTCTATAAAGATTCTCTCATGATCCAAGAACCAAACAAAGGGCAAACAACACAAATCAAGTGTCAGGAATCCCGTCGCACTAGTAAGTTTCTTGTTCTTCTTGTTGTTGTTGATGTTTGGGTGCTCCAACTCGTGTGGGAGTTTGTTTTAAGTGATTTAAGTTCTTTAAAATACTCTCCCAGGGTTTTCATATCAACCCTAGGTTATTTCAAGTCTTGCAAAGGGATTACACCATATTTCAACATCAAAAGTTAGTTCTAGTGAAGAACAACACCTCTTTAAGGTTGTATTGTCATTAAGGATAGTTGTGGGTTAAGTTTGGCTGAAATTTCAAGTTGTTGATACTGGATAAGTTGAGTATAACAGAATAATAATCTGCTCAAGATTTCTTATATGTTGGTTAAGTTGTTAGGGTGATGAACTACAAGATAATACTTGGATTAGCTTAAGTCACTTCTATGATGTTGTATTGCCATTGAGGGATATTGTAAGTTAAATATAACTTTGATTTCGACTTGAAGCTATTGTATAACTTGAATGTGCTTAAGTTTATCTTGAGGTTGATTAAGTTAAATGGATATACTAGACATAAACTAGTGAATAAAGTTGCTAATTGAAGATAGTTGGAGTTGTGGATTGTTTCCTTTTTTATAAATATATGCTATAAGGATGGAATCATTGATGAATGAATTCATTATTATGTTAATGATTCTCTTAAGTTAATGTAAGAAATCTATAAGGGGTGATAATGGGGTTGAAGGGTGTTGAAGGTATTCAATCTGAGCTTGCCACTCGTCGTGATATGTTGAAAACTTGTTGATGAAATATTTTGTACCCTATTGGTGATGTTGTTCTTATTGTATTGCTCTGGTTATTGTTGTTGGTATATAGTATTGGAGGAGGCCCTTGTTAAAAGGGATATTTTTCCCAAATATACATAAAATGAGCTACCAGCTTGAGTTACAGACATAACCTTTACTCAACACTAATTTTGAATCTCCTTAAGCTATGGTAGACTGAGTTGAGTTGTTTGAAGAGTTTCTTGGAAGCTATGAAGGACTCAACAAGGTTAAGGTATGTTAATTCTAAACCTTTCCTTCATTTTAGCATAATCCCGTAACTACATGAGTTTGATAACGAGGCATAAAGAAAAGTTTGTATTCCTAAATTTATGTACATTATCCTAGTTTCATAAGTTACATATTCCTCCTTATCGAGAATTTATATTCATTTAAGTATTATCTTCTCCCTGTCAAGAGAGCAGTGGGTCAATATATAAGTACAATATTACAGTATTTTCACCACCATCGAGCTATAATCAATGGGCAGGCCCCTATTGGACAACCTCTGATCAGATGGTAAGTTATATACCGAGCCTACTGTGGCCGAGCACCTATGAGCGAGCCTAGAATGGCCGAGATATGGAGCCTAGTATGGTCGTGCGCCTATGAGTGAGCCTACTATGGCACAACAGTTACACATACTGAGCTGTACAAGGCCGGACATCTATTTTACTTACTATATTGAGAGAGTTCAGTCAGTATCAGCAGGTTAAATATCTTCAGATTATCTTTGACTCCTAGTTATTTTCAGTTATTATATTATCAGTTTCAGCTTTCAGTTATTCTGTAGCCTTACATACTTTGTACATTATTTTGTACTGACGTTCCTTTTTCCAGGGATGCTGCATTTCATGCCTGCAGGTACTTATTGATAGTTGGACAGACCCTCCTAGTAGACAGAGTTAAACATCAGCTTGGTTGGTAAGCTCCACTTCCTCGAAGTTACCATGTATAGACCTTGGAGTCCATTTTATATATACAGGTTTGATGGGTAGGAGAGGCCTGGTCCCGACCATGGTACAGTTCAGTTATCTCTAGAGGCTTGTAGACGAGTCTTGTATATTTTGTATAGCAGTAGATGTTCATGGAGGCTTCGCCGGCCTGCACAATGATACATATCAGATGTTGGGTATGTTTACCCCTCATATGAGTGAGACGTTATTTTCAGATGAGTCAGAATATGGCCTCATTGCCCTATGTTGAGGTTTACTCCTCCAGAGTTCATAGTTACAGAGTGGTATGCTCAGATCGAGTATGACACCGGGTGCCGGCCACGCCTCTTCAGGTTTGGGGCGTGACAAACTTGGTATTAGAGCAGTTCTGTCCTAGGGAGTCTACATGTTGTGTCTAGTAGAGCCTTTTTTATAGATGTGTTGTGCACCACATTATATAAACAGGAAGCTACAAGGCATTTAGAGTCTGTTACCCTTATTTGAAATCCACATCGTGTTATAGACCTGAGTCATAAGAGTTCGAACCAAGACTTATATTTGCTAATTATAAAGATGCTTGAAATTTGAAATATTATAGTTAGCTAGAGAGCTAATACAACTGCAGGTAAGGGAATCAGTAGAGAGAGAGTTCTTGACGACGTGGCCCTATTTGAGGTCCTATTAGATCGTGCATACCAGATGGTGCACTCTAGAATAGTACAGATAGATATGAATACTAGAACGTTCAAAAATATTAGAACACATGTAGTGGCATCCTAGAAGGGATAAATATTTAATTTAGTATGACTCCCGCACCTGGTAAAAAGAGAATAGTAGGCGACCCGAAGAGCTAGTGAGATGAAGAAAGGGGAGATAAAAGTGAAGGAATGTTTTGTTGAAGGTTTAGAATAAGGTACTGAATAGAGATATTAGCAGGAGAATAAGAAGAGAGTAAAGGAAGAATTACAAGTAAGAAAAGGTGAGTGAGAAGATGACAAAAATAGGTAAGTCCTCGGGATTAAACTCATCACAACAAGAGTTGATGGTTTCCATAAGTTATAAAATCTTAGTATAGCATGACTGAACTCGGAGGAATTTAAGACTAGGAGAATTTAGAAGAGATGGAATGTTGCCCTGGTGGAAGAATAAGGCTATAATTGTGATAGATAATAGGATGACGTTTAGGCCTTTGATTGGGTAATGATTCAAAGAAAAGGGGATTTCATGAATTGTACAGGATTAAAATTCCCCCATATGGTGAATCATGTTGGGATACTATGAAATATTGTTATTGAAGTATAGTATTGACCCTAAGTGGATCAGGCAAATAACTCTGGATGCCCGATGAGATATGAGCCCTAGTGACTATATATTACATAAGAGGTTTCAAGTGATCAGTGGTAGATTATAGATCAACATTAAGGTGAATCAATAATAGATTGATGAATGTTCCAAATTGTGAGATGGGATTAGGCCGTCATTCTTAAGATGAATAGTAATGAGAAACCATTAAGGAACTTAAAGTTATACACATAGGATAAGCAACGAGAGAGTAACCTGGAGTTGGGTAGCATACCTTGGCCATAATAAACCAAAGTAAGTGTTGTGGTATAGTATAAGCTACCGAGATATAGTAAAGCCATACGCATAGCTAACCAAGGCTATGAAACAAGATATAGAAATTGTCGTAAGTTTGACAGCACCTGATCTAAAAACTTCAATACACCTATAGATTCCCAGAGGGACAGCTTGGCATAGTTCTATGGATAATCCCAAAGTGAGGCCTAGATATTGGCTAAAAGGTGAAGGAAAAAGTACTGAAGATTCACATAGGTTCAGATACAAGGACAAAGTCGTATAGGCTGCATGATAGAAGGTCGCAAAATTTACGAGATTGGAAGAATAACAACAACAAGTCGTGGTGTGAGAAAGAGGACTAAAGGAGGGAATGCCCTAGCCTTCGGATTTATTCACAGAATAGTTGCCTAGAGAGAAAGGGCAGAAATAAATTATTTGTAAGAGTTATAGGTTATGAGACTGATAAGCACATCAGTCAACATTCGAGGGCAAATGTTCCAAAGGGGGGAGTGATGTTACACCCTATATCTTCGTACGAAAGAGTAATCGTAAGTCAATTGATGTAAGCTCACAAATGAGATCATCTTTGAGAGTAAATAAAGTAAGTTAATCATGTTACCTTGGAGAATACAAATATATAAGATCATGGATAACAAGTACCACGAGGGTTGAAAGGCTAAGAAGCTAAACAAATTGAAGAAAATAAGTTTTGTCGAACGTCGGCAAGTTGGGAATATTGTAACGTGTACTTTGTGATGAGACAAGGGTGCTTAATTAAGCAAGTTGTGGAACAAAAGTTGGCAAAGGTCATCACAGATTACATTCATAAATATGCTGAAAATTATGTCAAATGTAGATGATATTTCTCCAAATTTACTTAGAATTATTGGGTGATATACATACAAAATTGAATATCTATGAGTCTATTTTCTAACTCATTAAACGTTTGTCTATACGACATCGGAGTAGAGAGATATTCGCATTTTTGCGAGACTGCGCCAAGCAGCTCTCTATGGCAGTTGAGATATATTGATATATATAAGACTCCTAAACCCCGTTTTAACTCATTATTTTTTAAGTATCTTCAGACCCTAGACACCTAAAACCATTCTCTCAAGGTTATCTCATAATCCAAGACCCAAACAAATGGCAAACAACAAAAATCAAGTGTCGAGAATCCCGTCACACTACTAAGTTTCTTGTTCTTCTTGTCGTTGCTGATTTTTAGGTGGTTCCAGCTCGTGTGGGAGGTTTTTTTAAGTGGTATAAATTATGTAAAATACTCTCCCAGGGTTTTCATATCAAACCTAGGTTGCTTCAAGTCTTCCAAATGGATTACACCATATTTCATTTAGGATAGTTGTGGGTTGTGTTTGGCTGAAATTTCAAGTTGTTGCTACTGGCTAAGGTGAGTATAACATACTACTAATTGTGTTTAATATTTCTTATATGTTGGTTCAGCTTTTAGGATGATAAACTACAAGATAATACTTGGATTAGCTTATGTCACTTCTACGGTGTTATATTGCCATTGAGGGCTGTTGTAAGTTAAATATAACTTGGATTTTGACTTGAAGATACTGCATAAGGTATTTTTATTGTGTTCTTGCATGTTCATAAAGTTATCTTGAGGTTGATTAAGTTAAATGGATGTACTAGACATGAACTAGTGAATAAAGTTGCTAATTGAAGATAGTTGGAGTTGTGGACTGTTCCTTTGTTATAAATAAATGGAATAAGGATGAAATCATTGATGAATGACTTCATGATTATGTTAATGATTCTGTTAGGTTAATATAAGAAGTCTATGAGGGGTGATAATGGCGTTGAAGGGTGCTGAAGGGATTCAATCCGAGCTTGCCGCTCGTGGTGATATGTTGACGACTTGTTAACGAAATATTTTTTTTACACTATTGTTAATGTTGTTCTTATTGTATTGCTCTGGTATTTGTTGTTGGTATATGGTATTGGAGGAGGCCCTTGTTACAAGGGAGATGCTGCCCAAATTTACATAAAACGAGCTACTAGCTTGAGTTAAGACATAACCTTCACTCAGAACTAATTTTGAATCTCCTTATGCTATGGTAGACCGAATTGAGTTTGTTTTAAGAGTTGCTTGGAAGTTATTAAGGATAAAACGAGGTTAAGGTATGTTAAGGCTAAACCTTTCCTTCATTTTTGCATGATCCCGTAACTACATTAGTATGATAACGAGGCATAAAGAGAAGTTTGTCTTATGTACATTATCCTAGTTTCATAAGTTACAGTATTTTCGCTTATCGGAACTTTATATTCAGTTAAGTATTGTCTTCTTCCAGTCAATAGATAAGCGGGTATATATATATTTTCACCACCATCGAGCTATAATTGATGGGCAAGCCCCTATTGGGCAAACTCTAATCAGATGGTAAGTTATATACCGAGTCTTCCGTGGCTGAGCGCCTACGGGCAAGCCCAGAATGGCCGAGATACAGAGCCTAGTATGGCCGAGCGCCTATGACCGAGCCTACTACGGAACAAGAGTTATACATATCGAGCCTTATAAGGCCGGACAACAATTTTACTTACTATATTGAGAGTGTTGAGTCAGTATCAGCAGATTAAATACCTTCATATTATCTTTGACTCCTAGTTATTTTCAGTTATTATATAATCAGTTTCAGCTTTCAGTTATTTTGTTGCCTTGCATACTTTGTACATAATTTCGTACTAACGTCCCTTTTTCTAGGGATGCTGCATTTCATGCCTGCATGTCCTGATTGATAGTTGGACAGACCCTCCTAGCAGACAGAGTCAAATATCAGCTTGGTTGGTAAGCTCCACTTCCTCTAAGTTACCATGTATAGACCTTGGAGTCCATTTTATATATACAGGTTTGATGGGTAGGTCGAGGCCTGGTACCGATCATGGTACAATTTAGTTATCTCTATAGGCTTGTACACGAGTCTTGTATATTTTGTATAGCAGTAGATGTTGATGGCGGCTTCGTCGGCATGCACAATTATATATATCATCTTTTGGGTATGTTTACCCCTCAGATGAGAGAGATGTTATTTTTAGATGATTCAGAATATGGCCTCATCGGCCTAAGTTGAGGGTTACCTCTCCAAAGTTCATAGTTACAGAGTGGTACGCTCGGGCCGAGTATGGAACCGAGTGTCGGCCACGCCTCTTCAGGTTTGGGGCATGACACTGGTAGAGAATATTCATCTCAACCTGTGGTAGAAATCATCGAGAATTCTATGAAATCCATATGTACATAACCAAGCCATCAGAACTGAATCCCTCTAACTCAACCAAATCAAGCAGGTTGCCAAACCCAAGAATATTTCCACAAAAGATCTGTAAAGGCTCATCACATCGTAATAACCAAAAGAACTGAGCATATCATTACCATAATGATCCAACGTTCTACCAAGTTGGCCTATTTCCTCCAAGTTTCTTCTGAATTGCCTTCAAGTTAACACTTCGCTTTGCTAGCACACTTCAACCATTAACTCTGTTCACCACGAGAGATCCTAGCATAAAACCATATCGCTCTAAGGCCCATAAGCCATTGCATTCCCATTTAAACACCCATAATATTGCATCCAAGATACTGACTCAGGAGAGACCTTATGTGAATCTAATTTCTATGATACTTAAATATAGAATCCATGATGATACAGAAATACCGCGAGTCCCGACACCTTCTATGAAAATCCCAGATCTTAGTTATATACAAACCCGAAAAATTCTCAGTTTCCACATATAAATCTTGAATCCATTAGATCCTTCTCGAGAGTCATCCATTTTGCTCAAATTTCAATTGCACCGCCTGAATGGGCCGAAATACCGATGTCCCTTTAGCACAATAACACCCAAAGAAGTAATCCACACCTCTAAGCAATCGAATGAATATTGTTCTTCCTTGGTACATTACATCCATCACAAACAGCAATCCTAGACCATTTCCAAGACTCCTATATATCCATAAGGTGTAATATATCATGCATCCAGAAATTCCTTACTCAAGTCATCCTCAAAACCGACCTCTGCGAGTTATAAACGATCCACAAGTATGCCTCAAACCAAAACTAATACAACACATAACCTGCAATCAAATTACCGATGGTAGACTCTCTCACTTGGCTCAAAGCCATAGAATAAAACGCCTGATAACTCACAATACCCATACTCTATTACTGCCATAATCTCGTAGTGAGATTCAACTAAATCCTTCACAAGCTCCTGCGCATTCATCCTCGTGACAGTCATGTCAACTTTCACCACCGATCCAAACTCAAATTAAAACACATATAAACCACTGGTAGAAAGAAAATCTCCACACAACATCATAAGGATCACGCATACGTAGATTATCCTGCATGTGATAACCCTCTACTTAGCCTCAAACTGACATCTATACCCTTTCACGGCCACAATTTCTACGCAATCACTTAATCTTCCTGAGTCTAAACTCATCCACAAGACATGTGAATCTACTTTGTTCCACAAATAAACAACATGAAATTTCCCTCAACACGATCATAACTCAAGACTGTATAACACATCCATAGAAATCGAGCATTCAATAGTCCTTTCCACAACCCAAGAAAACTCTTCTTGACATATCCTAACTATCTGAACGCATACCGTAATCACGCATACTCATCCGATAGCCATCCAACCAATCACCGAGCCATAAATTCCACTCATAAGGACACTGTCGGACATATAGGTCCAAAGGCACGTGCTCACACAACTAAAACTACCAAACCTAAGGTGCGGTCTAATCCTGGCCTCAAGTCTTCTACACTGACCCATCACCAAAACACAGAAAACACATCTCGTACCTCATCCATGGAATTGCAAGCCTTCGATGCACAGCTAATACCAAACGCGCACATACGCATACGAGTGAGTAGAAGGAATCCGACGAGATACGCTCCAAGCTGAATAAATGTCGCACAATAGCCTCCTGAAGATTGGTATAGAAGTTATCATACCAATCCACAAGACTCAGTAGCCACTTGTTGCTCATGACTCGTATAACCTATGAACCTAGAGCTCAGATACCAACTTGTCACGACACAAAATCCAAATTGTCGTGATGGACCTAACCCAACCCGCTAGGTAAGCCAAATAGCAATAAAACACATTATAATGATAATGATAAGAGTTAAAAATGAAATAACTGATTTTTTATATAACACCCCAAGGACTGGTAGTATAAGTCCTGAGCCACTATGACATAGATTTTACAAAACCTGAACTGAAATAATTACAATATTTGTTTGGATTGTACAGGAACACAATTGGAATCTAAAGCTACCAAGGACAACTAATAGCCATAACTGGAACGCAGGTACATCTTCAATGCCAACTCTCACCATACACAGCAACATCAACACCAAGATCTGCACGCAAGGTGTAGAATTGTAGTATGAGTGAAACTGGCCCCATGTACTCAATAAATATCCTAACTAACCTCGGCGAGTTACAAGAAGCAAGAACTATAAATGATACTCATCAACGCCTGTACAGTTCATAATTTCAACAAGAATAGAACAGCTATATGATAAATCAGGAAAATCTCAGGTACAACCGCTTTGATGCTCAAAGTTATTCATTTTAAAGTGTTTTACTCAGTCAACAATCCATCATATAAGGAAGATATGCAATTAAATCAGGTAAATAGTCAAGAAAATTACAAGTAAAGATGAAATGCAATAACCAAATATCAGTTCCTTGCGGAACGCAACCGTATCCAATAACCATAAGCCAATAAGGCATGTTGCGACTTGCAACCCGATCCAATAACAATAACCAGCTCTCCCAACGCTCACATATATCAGAAACTCGTCGGTTTCATAATCCGTGTACACCATCAACAGAGAAACATGAGAGACCCTAGGGGATGGATCCTTATCCACATGCAAGCACGACCAATTCAACATGCTACCAACCTGGTGTGGTCACCGGCTTAATATCATAATCCACCCGACGTGGTCACAGGCATAACAACACAATCCGCCCGGAATAGTCACATGCATAACAACATAATCCGCTTGGTGTAGTCACAGGCATAACAACACAATATGACTGTCCTAGTCACTAGCATATCAACACAATCCGCCCGGCGTGGTCACAAGAATAAAAACACAATCCGCCCGGTGTGGCCACAAACATAACAACACAATCTGTCTGGCGTGGTTAGAGGAATAACAACACAAAGCATGGTCACAGCACAACAACTCAATATGCCCGATGTGGTCACAGGCATCCAGTCCAATCATATCACACATGAGAAAATAAATAAGAATATATGTACGTGATGACCGAATAACAAATCTCATGCTCCTAGGCTTGTGTAAATGACATGCTAAATTGTAGGCATATGCAAAGTGTGTTATCATAGCTCAAATCCAAGTTTATTCAGGGATTAAACCTCTACGTAGCCTCAAACTTGGCTCAAATAGTTCACACAATGTTACAAATATGAGAAACATCATAGCTTGAAGCTTAAATGTCAATTCTAGGCTTACCATATTCTAAGCACAACTCGGGCATGGATAAATATACCTGGTGCTAGAACATGGATCAAACGCCACACATGTGCGCACCTATAGCACGTAATTATCACAAATAATTCAAGCAACTAGTGTCTCAACCAAGTTTAGATAAGATACTTACCTCAATTTGGCCAAATGAATACTCAAAAAAGCTTGTCTTTACAAATTCACCTTAGCTCGGCTCAAATCTAACCAAAAATGACTTAATAACATCAAACCATGAAAAACAAAACAATTTTAATTAAATAAGCTATAATTTTTATACAATTTCCAAAATTCAACCCAGGCCCGCCCAGTCAAAACTCGAGTCCAAAGAGAGGTCTTGACTACCTATAACCCCACAAGTCCATATATGTATTTTATTTTCAAATTCATGTCCAAATCGACTCTCAAAAAGTCAAATCTTCGTTTTTCAAAACTTTGAGAAAAACTTCCCCTAAATTTCTCTTAGATTCTCATGAATTTGATGTTAAATCTAATATATATAATCATGAAATATAATTGGAAATTGATTAAAATCATTTACCCAATAGTTTTGTATGAAAATCTCTTCACAAAATTGCCTACTACAGAGTCTAGGGTTCAAAGTATGTTAAAATGAATCTAAGTCCCGAAGTGCTCAGGTATAATCTAGCTGCAGATGTCGCTTTAGCGACATGGGTTCGCAAATGCGACGTCCGCAAATGTGAACAAAGCATCGCAAAAGAGACACCTGACAGACGATACAAAAATCGTATTTGCGATCATAGTCTTCGTAAATGCGAAGCACGAACAGTCGCTAAAGCGAACACTATCATCGCAAAAGCGCACACCCCAGATTCGCAAATGCGACTCCAGCATCGCATTTGCGATAAATACCTAATCCTCCCCTGGTTCGCAAAATCAAGAACTTCTAGAATTGCAACCAAGCATCTGAACCACATCAAACCAACTTCAAATGACACTGAATTTTGCACACAAGTTCCAAATGACATAACAAAGCTATCCCAATTCCCGAAACCACTATATATATATATATATATAAAATATCCGAACCCGATACCATCAAAGTCAACTCCCAGACAAACTTATGAACATTCCAAACCTTCAAATTTCCAACTTCCGCCAAATATTGCTGAAACATTCTGGAAACACCCCAAATGCAAATCGGGGCATACGCCCAAATCCAAAATCTCCATCCGGACCTAACAGAATCATCAAAACTCCATTTCGGGGTCAAATACACAAAGATCAAACTTGGTTAACTCTTCAAACTTAAAGCTTCAAACATGAAATTCATTCTTTCAAATTAATTCTAAATCATCAGAAATCGATGATACACACAAGTCATACTAAATCATACGGAGATACTCGTGCCCTCAAACTACCGAGCAAAATGCAAATGCTGGAAACGATCGGTCGGGTCGTTACATAAAAGACCAACTGAGTTTTTGAGTAGTTCAGGCTGACTCACCACATAACCCAAATAAACATAAAATATCACCATGTTATAAATCTTTCACAAGTTCGAAGAATTCAAAATCAGATACGACTTGGATAAATTCACTATTTTTTCTTTCTGACAAAAACAATCCTTCAACAATTGTATTCCCAAGGTCTTTAGTATGGGGACAACTCCACAGGACTGAAATGGTCTTTATCAATAGTAACAAAAAAGGCATCTAATTCTCCATTGTATATTGGGACAGGTTCTTCGATAAATGTAACACCATGGTGAAAATGAGTTAAAATATAATCATTCATAATATTCTCTTAGATAAAACGGCAAAGGACCAACATAAAGGAAAACCCCAAAAAAACATCGCTTTATTAAAAACATAAATAAAAGAAGCCTAATTGCAACAATAGAAAATAAATGAAGGAGAGACTGGACCTTAACCGTTGTAAACACCGTAAAACATCAGTACATGATACCAGCACCATCGATGGAACGAAGAAGAATCTTGTTGAGTAATGGTGGTTTCTTCGGTTCCATCGATGGAAAAGGCCTTTTGTTTATTTGTGTGTTTGATTGGAAATACGACTATATAGATGAAGTGGACAATTAAATGATGTGGCACAATTTTAATAGCTATTTGTTCTACATAGACAAAGATTGCAGGCACACACTTGGTGAATTCATAAGCGCGAACAAAACCTGTCTAATTTTTACATTATATGCCTACGAAATATGATCAGATAGAAAAAGACAGTTTAAGTGTCTAAATGAAAAATAGTGTCAACTTCAGATGTCTCTGTATATATTCCGCCTAAAGTAAAACGCAGTAGGACAAAAGTATTATTATTAGCACAATCATATTTAGACAAAATATCAACCACATTATTAACTTCTCTGAATATGTGTTGCACATAAGTCCTCCAAGATCATCGAGCAATGGCCTGGAATATGAAGATAAAGCCCGAAGGGTAATTACACTTTTACTACACTTATTATGGAATATATTTCCTCGTTTACTTTCTTTATTCTTCACTATGAAAATTTTAAAATATCACAGCTTGCTAAGAGTCAAAGTATCCCTTTATATTTCCTATTTGATTCTTTCGGGGTTGTTACACATCATAAGGAAGAACGAAGCCTTAACTTATGGTAACTACAATAGAGCTTTTTTGTCAATAAAACATATTGAATAAGAACTTTAGCATAGTCATTCAGCCAAGAAAAACTACAGATGTATCTTCAATTTTTTGAAGGAGATGACGTCAACATAAAATGGCAAATCGATATCGCATGCATTTAATTTGAAGGGCGTAAGATGGTAACATCTCCTTTTGGTAAGAGAATTGGGTATTAGATGTTTGGTATAGACATTATTCATAGTAACGGTGGAGCCAGTATTTTTATAAAGGGTGTCAAAATATATAAAAATAAATATACAAAAAAGTAACATCAGAAAATTATATTTGTCAAATAAAAGTAACTGAACTTAACTACTATAACAGTAAATTCATTAAATTTTACCTACTATAACAGCATAGTCACTAAAATTTACCTACAATTTTGTAAAATTTTGAAGTGTATTGGGCACAGTTTTGAGGGAGCCCTTTTTGTAAACGGTCCACCCGATTTCACCATTTGATTAAGATTGGAATGTTGCGTCGAAGGTTGGCTTCAGCTAAATCACAAAGCTAAGGCATCGAGTTCGAGATCGAAGTCTCTGTCTAGATCAAGGTTGGTAGTAATCAAAGTCAAGAGAGACAGACACCGAGTAATATCGGAGATGGCTTAATAGCAGAAGGGAGAGATATCCTTTATTGGTCGAAGATCATGGCGTAAATCTCGGGACGGATCAAATTAGAAGAGATTAATTAGCTAATATGTTATTTCCTTCTATAATTAGAGTTATACCATAGGTAAAATTCCTCTGCTATATAAAGAGGAGTTCTAATCATTTATAAGGCATCATCATTCACAGAGATTAAAGCAATACAACTCTTTCTTTCTCATTTATATTATTGTTCATCAGTTTGTTCCATTTTCTATTGTTCTTGCACTTATCAGTTCGAGAGTGTCTCGACTCAAGAGCTGGAGCTTCATTTGAACTCTGGTTTGATTTATTTATAATTCAATTCTGTCATTTACCTTTATATTTATCAATTAGTGTTGACTGAAATCACATATCCTCAAAATCACAATATAAGTTTAATTGTTATCCAAATTTTAAGGTAAACGGTTTGGCGCCCACGATGGGGCTAAGGATAATAGTGATTATTTAATACTGATTCCGATAACACATACTATTTTACACTTGTTCTTGTAAGTGTTTTTGTTTTCAGGATAAAACATGTCAAACTCACAAACAGCTCCCACACATGGAGACAATGACCTCGGATTTCACGGAGAAAATAAAAATGCAGCTGCTCCAGGGGTCGAGGTGCCTCAGGCCGATCTCAAGGGAGCACCAATTTCCAACCCAGTCGATGGCGGTTCGTATATTACCTTAAATGCAAATTTGGGCGCAGATCCCAAAGGGAGCGTACGCATAGAAGGCCGATCTGGTGGTCGACGTACGCAGGGCGGAGAAGATGGAGGAGCCAGCCTACAAGTAATATTCGAGATGTTATAGGATCAACAAGCCGCTATTGCACAGCTACAAAATCAGCATTGAACGCCAAGTGGGGTCGAACCGAAAGTCGCCCCCCGAACCGAACCCTTGCTAGAAAGGTCAAACGTCAATGAATCGGGGACTGACCCCACCGTTATCAAAATACTCGAGGAGCTATCCAAACGAATTAAATCAGGAGAAAAGAAAATTTAGGCAAATGATAAGAAAGTAGAAACCTACAACTCACGAGTTGACGAAATATCGGGGGCACCGCCGATTTTAAAAGGAATTGACTCAAAGAAGTTTGTGCAGAAGTCGTTCCTCCCAAGTGCGGCTCCAAAACCCATTCTGAAGAAATTTTGTATGTCGGAAATCCCTAAGTACAATGGGACCACCGATCCCAACGAGCATGACACCTCCTATACGTGCGCCATCAAAGGAAATGATTTGGAAGATGATGAGATCAAATTTGTTCTACTGAATAAATTTGGAGAAAATCTATCAAAGGGAGCAATGATCTAGCACCACAATCTACCGCCAAATTCATTCGAATCATTTGCCATGCTTGCAGATTCTTTCGTAAAGGCACATGACAGGGCAATAAAGGTTGCAACGAGGAAATCGGACCTTTTCAAAGTGCAACAAAAGGATAACGAAATGCTGAGAGAGTTTGTATCTCGGTTCCAAATGGAACGCATGGAATTACCACCAGTCACAGACGATTGGGCTATTCAAGCCTTTACTCAGGGGTTGAACAAACGGAGTTCGACAGCATCACGTCAACTGAAGCAGAATCTAGTTGAATATCCGGCGGTAACCTGGGCCGATGTACATAATCGATACCAGTCGAAGATCATAGTCGAGGATGACCAATTGGGAACCCCTTCCATTTCCGTATATCCAAATAGGCTCGTAGGCAAAAACTAGAGGGATATCAATAGGGAACCACGATCGACCCGAGAATGATATCATCCATATAACGCAGATCCCAAAAATAGCGGCCCCGGACGCAATCCCATCCAAAATGATCAGAGGGCCGATCGAGGACAGAGTTCTTGGGGACTCATGAGTAAAAGTGGTTTTGATAAGCATATCGATCCAACAGAGGCACCACGATTATCTAAGTACAACTTCAATATCGGCTCATAAGGTATTGTGTCAGCAATTGGGAGAATCCAAGATACTAGATGACCCAGACCCATACAAACCGATCCTTCCCAGAGATACCCTAATCTAATGTGCAAGTATCACGGCACACATGGCCACAGAACTGAAGACTGCAGACAACAGAGGGAGAAAGTAGCCCGTCTACTTAACGAGGGCCACCTTCGAGAGTTCTTAAGCGATCGAGCCAAAAACCATTTCAGAGAAAGGAACGCCAACAGGAAAAAACATACAAGAAGAGCCACAACATGTGATCCATATGATCGTGATAGGGTCGATATTCCACAATGGCCCGTGTTCAAATGCACCAAAGTATCCATCACAAAGGAAAAACGGACCTGAGATTATGTGCCAGAAGGCATTATATCATTCAACGACGAGGAAGCGGAAGGAATTTCTCAACCCCACAATGATGTTCTGGTAAATTCTATCCTTATAAATAAAATTCAGGTTAAGCGTGAGTTAGTTGATCCAGGGAGCTCGGCAAATTCGATCAAGGGTTGTAGAGAAGCTCGGCCTACAAGATCAAATATGCCTACAGCTAGGGTCCTGAATGGTTTCAACAAGGCCAGCAAAACAACTAAAGGTGAAATCATTTTACCAATGAACGTAGCTGGGACTATACAAGAAACCAAGTTCCATGTAATCGAGGGTGACATGAGGTAAACGCCCTGCTCGGGAGGCCCTGGATTCACAACATGAGGGCATTCCCTTCGACTCTCGATCAAATTCTGAAATTCCTAACGCTGGATGGAGTGAAAACATTATATGGGGAACAACATGCTGCAAAAGAAATGTTCGCAGTCGATGAGGTAACACCGATATCGGTGCTTTCAACCACAAAGGGATTGGAGGTCAAAGGGAAACAGGAGGCCAAATAGCAACCACAACCATCAGCCTCGATTCAACTGGAAAAGAAGGGAATGGAAAAAGATGACGATGATTACTGGATCCCTCGATCCTTCATTATTCCTGAAGATTCCTACGCTACCAAATCAACTGTAAAAGAGCTGGAATAGGTTATATTGATCAAGTACCTGCCCGAGCGAAAGGTATACCTGGGTATGGGGTTAACCCTGAACTCGGGAGAAAACTCATTAAATTTATTATTGGTAATACGGATTGTTTTGCTTGGTCCCACTTAGATATGACAGGGATCCCACCGGAGATAACAACACATCGATTGAGTCTGAACCCGAAGTTCAGACCGGTAAAATAAAAAAGAAGGCCCCAGTCCGAGGTAAAACATGAATTCATCAAGGACGAGGTAACCAACTTCTCAAAATAGGATCCATTCAGGAAGTAAAATATCCCATATGGTTAGCAAATGCAGTTGTAGTCCCTAAAAAAGGGACCAACTTAGGATGTGCATAGATTATAAAGATTTAAACAAAGCATGCCCCAAAGACTCTTTTCCTCTGTCGAATATCGATCTCATGATCGATTCCATGGCCCGCCACGAGATCCTTAGTTTTCTCGACGCCTACTCCGGGTACAATCAAATTCAAATGAACCCGGAGGATCAAAAAAAGACTTCAGTAATCACTAAATATGGCACATATTATTATAACGTAATGCCTTTTGGATTAAAAATAGGTAAATAAATGGAGGTATATATTGACGATATGCTAGTTAAGTCCCTGCATGCAGAGGACCATTTAACACATTTGTAGGAAACCTTCAACATATTGAGAAAACACAACATGAAGCTCAACCCCGAGAAATGTGCTTTCGGGGTCGGTTCGGGCAAGATCCTCGATTTTATGGTGTCGAATCGGGGTATCAAAATCAACCCCGATAAAATCAAGGAAATGGAAGACATCACAGTCGTGGCAGCGTTAAGGCCATACAAAGATTGACAGGACCAATAGCCGCCTTAGGCCGGTTCATTTTGAGGTCCTCGGATCGAAGCCACAGGTTCTTCTCGCTGCTCAAAAAGAAAAATAATTTTGCTTGGACCCCGGAATGCCAATAGGCATTGGAAGAATTGAAGCGATATATCTCGAGTACACCATTGCTTCATACTCCGAAAGCAGACGAACAACTCTGCTTATACTTAGCAGTCTCGAAAGTCACGGTAAGTGGTGTCCTAGTTCGAGAAGAGCAAGGTACGCAATTTTCCGTTTATTATGTTAGTCAAACTTTAGGCGAGGCCAAGACCCGGTACCCACACTTAGAAAAATTGGTTCTTGCTTTAATAAGCACATCTAAGAAAATAAAACCATAGTTTCAGTGTCACCCAATATGTGTGGTGATCACTTATCCCCTTCGTAATATTTTGCATAAGCCCGAACTATCGGGCCGATTGGACAAATGGGCCGTCGAACTCAGTGGGTATGATATCGAGTATCAACCCTGAACGGCCATCAAGTCTCAAATCTTAGAAGACTTCGTGGCCGACTTCAAGCCAGCCCCCATACCCGAGGTCGAAAAGGAACTTTTGTTAAAATTGGGTACATCATCGGGGGTGGACCCTTTTCGCAGACAGTGCTTTGAATGTGAGGGGGTCCGGGCTAGGCATTATTTTGAAGTCGCCCACAGGCAATATTATTAGGAAATCTATCAAAACTTCTAAGTTGACTAACAATGAGGCCGAGTATGAGGCCATGATTGCAGGTCTCGAATTGGCTAAAAGCTTGGGAGTAGAGGTCATCGAGGCCAAATGCGACTCCCTACTGGTGGTAAACCAAGTCAACAGAACCTTCGAGGTTTGAGAGGATCGAATGCAGAGGTACTTGGATAAATTGCAAGTAACATTACATCGGTTTAAAGAATGGAACTTACAGCATGTACCTCGAGAACAAAACAGTGAGGCCGATACCCTTGCAAATTTTGGGTCATCAGTTGAAGATGACGAAATCAGCTCGGGGACTGTCGTGCAACTTTCAAAATCAGTGATCGATGAAGGCCATGCTGAAATAAACTCCACAAGCCTAACCTGTGATTGGAGGAATAAATACATCGAGTATTTGAAAAATGGGAAACTCCCTTCGGACCCTAAGGAATCAAGGACTCTGCAAACGAAAGTTGCACGATTCACTCTGGCCGAAGATGGAACTTTATACAGGAGGATGTTCGATAGACTGTTGGCAGTGTGTTTGGGACTGGGAGACACCGACTACGTCCTACGAGAAATTCACGAGGGTACTTGTGGAAATCATTCTAGTGCTGAATCACTGGTTCGTAAAGTCGTCAAAGCGGGCTATTATTGGGCCAATATGGAAAAAGACACTAAGGAATTCGTTCAAAAATATGACAAGTGCCAAAGACATGCGCCGATGATCCACCAGCCCGGAGAGCAACTTCAATCAGTCTTATCCCCATGGACATTCATGAAATGGGGAATGGACATCATCGGCCCTCTGTCATCGGCTCCAGGTAAAGTTAAATTCATTTTATTTATGACTGACTATTTCTTTAAATGGGTTGAAGCACAGGCCTTCGAGAAAGTTAGAGAAAAGAAGTTATAGACTTCATCTGGGATCACATCATATGCCGATTCAGGATACCTGTAGAAATCGTATGCGACAATGGAAAATATTTCATCGGCAGCAAAATAACAAAGTACCTCGAAGATCAGAAAATAAAAAGGATCTTATCAACACTGTGTCATCCTAGTAGGAACGGACAGACCGAATCAACAAACAAGACCATCATTCAGAATCTAAAGAAAAGATTGAACGACGCCAAGGGAAAATGGAGAGAAATTTTGACCGAAGTCCTTTGGGCATATCGTACAACGTCAAAATCTAGTACGGGGGCGACACCATTCTCCTTATTATATGGCGTCGAAGCTCTAATTCTGGTCGAAGTCGAGGAACCTAGCGTCAGGTTTTGATACACAATGGAAGAGTCAAATCACGAGGCTATGAATACGAGCCTCAAATTACTAGATGAAAAACAGGAAGCCGCCCACGTCCGAATGGCTGCACAAAAGCAGCACATCGAAAGGTATTACAATCGAAGGGCCAACCTTTGCCATTTTGGAATCGGGGACTTAGTTCTGAGAAAAGTCACCCTCAATACTCGAGACACGAACGAAGGCAAACTCGGCCCAAATAGGGAAGGGCCGTATCAGGTCTTCGATATCATCGGAAAGGGATCCTACAAACTTGGCATGATGAACGGCGAACAACTTCGAAATAATTGGAACGTATCACTCCTCAAACAATATTATTGTTGAGGTATGACCTTCTCCTTTTTTTTCATTTATGTTTTATACTAACTTATTGCAGGTGTTCGATCGAAGGCATCGAAGTTCTCTCCAAACATGAAGTCCTTAGGTTTCAAAGCACGTGTTGCTCTCTTTTTCCCTTCGACCAGTTTTTATCCCAAATGGGTTTTTCCGGCAAGGTTTTTAACGAGGCAACCATTGTTCATGCTAACTTAGAGTATCCGAGGCTTTTTTACAATCAACCTCGAACACTTGGGGGCCATCACCCTCGGATGTTATGTTTTCAAGGAAAATATTTCATGTCAACAGGGTCTCGATAGGAAAATTTTATAAAGGACCAAACGGTCGAATGAACCGTGTCCATATAGATTGCTCGAACCCTAGTGGTAAAACATGTACGCATGTATGAACTATTGAAAGAAGTATTTTTTCTTACCAGATAGTGCCTTAATAAAATTTCTACTTTACAAATTTCATACTTATGATTTATTGCAGAAACTGGCTCTAGGGTCGATCACAAACAAACTTCGAACGATCAACTTCATATTCGGGGATTGTCGTCCAAAATTTAACATGTTCGAATTACTAAATTTCGAGACCATAAGACCTTAAAAAGGAAACGCTCGATTTTATAGGCCAAGGCCACCCTACTGGGGGACTAACACTTTGAACATGTTTAAAGTGTAATTGGGAAAATAAGCCCAAGAGGCTGATCCCATGGCTACAGCCAAACTAACGCGGTTTGGAGACGTCCGAATTTAGCAACAAAAACAGGCCTTCTAATTCTTTTATAAACCAGTTAAAAAGGCTAGCCTCGGCAAAATAACCAAAGGGCTTCAATAATGTCAGCCCTCGAAAAACGTTAAGAGGTATCGAACAGTTCGAACCTTCGAACAATTTAGTACAAACTTGTGCTAAGGAACAAAAAATCAAAGGGTTTCAATAACATTAGATCCCGAAAAAACCCAACGGGTACAGGCTTATTTCGTGCTAAGGCATAACAAATTCCTATATGTTTAAATTTTTTAAGCCGAAAAAGGGAAAAAGCCATTCTTCTGAGGCCATATCTACCGGATTCAAGAGCCTAAGGTCCATTATATTTTTTGAGTTCGAGAGATCATCCTCGCTCAACTAAGACCTAAGGATTTTAATACTTCGAGTTCGAGCAAGTTCTCACCCGACTACAAAGGCTATATTAGTTTGGCTTCGGCCAAGTTACCTAAGATTCGAAGTCATAAACATATTTTTCACAAGGCATGAAGTATATCAAAATTTTTTACAAGGCACAAAGCAAACAGACAAAAATCAAAAAGAAAATATTTTATATATGAACGAAGGTATTTACAAAGGACAAACCAGGGTCCTACACAAAAATAAAGAAAAAATACAAATACCCTAACTATTCTCGGGGGTATATCCTTCCTCAAGAGAAGCTTCTTCCTCGGGCCCCTCATCGTTCTCGGACCCACTCTTGCTGTCATCATCATTTTCATCGTCGTCAGAATAGGCCAATAATCTAGCATCGGCTTCATACTCTTTTGCCTTTGCTATCTCTTCGGTAAGATCGAAGCCTCGGGCATGGATCTCTTTGAGGGTATCCCTCCGAGATTGGCATTTTGCAAGCTCGGCAATCCAATGTGCTCATGTTTGAGCAGTATCGGCAGCCTCCCTCACTTGATCTTGAGCAGCTTCGGCATCATCTCGATAAATGGCCACCGTCTAATCAGCCTCGGCCTTTGCTTTTTCGGCCTCATATTGGGCCTTTGCAAGTTCAGAAGCCAACTGTTCCTCGAGCTCTTCAATCTTCTTTTCCTGATTCAAGCACTTTTCCTTCATATTTCGAAATTGGGCTTCGACTGACAAAAACTGGGCCAGGGCAGTCTCTTTCTCAGCAGCAGGGAGGTCTATGCGTTCCTTCCACCCGTAGGACTCTGCCTTCACTTGGTCGATCTCCTCTCGGAACAGCTCAATCCTCTCGATATTTTGTTGCAGCTCTGATATTAAAATGTTAACCTCCATTCCCGAATCAAGTCCATGATTTCTCAAGAGTATCATTACATGCTCGGTCTGCTCCTTATGAGCTTTAGCTAATTCACCTCTGAGTTCCTTAATCTCCTCATTTTCTTTCTCGCAGCGAAGCTTGGGGGTATTCCTCTCTTCAGAAAGCCTTTGGAGATTGGCCTCGCACTTGCTCAATTCATCCCGGGACTTAGAGAAAACCTGTATAGAAAGGGAAAGGAGTTAGACAAAAAAACAAAGAAATGCTACATCAAAAAAAGAACTTAAACTTACTCAGTTCAGGAGACGTTGGGCCTCTTCAAAGAAATCGGATACGTCATTGAGATCGGAGGCATCTTCGACCCCAGTAAAGCAATCCTGAAAGGGATCCTCCTCAGCGTGGACTCTGCCTACTTCAGGAGTCCTCAAAGCTTGAGCATCCCGTATAGCCTCATAGGAATAGGCAGGAAGGGATGGTGAGTGACCTGTTGTCATTTCCCCAAGTGAGTCACTTGGGGCGCTCTTTTCAACTCAGGGGTTCTCGGGACCAGCCCCCTTAGATGTACTTGCCATTGGACGAGAAGCAGCTTCGATCTCGGACAATTCGGGGACTTTGCCCGATCCATCTCCAAGGCCTTCTCAACACAAGGCGGGGCCTCACCAACCGCCATCGATTCAGCGGCCTTGGAGGTCTCGATGGTTTTTCTCACTCGGGTCACAAGCACCGAGTCACCATCTTCATTTTCTTTTTCTTCCTCCCTTAATTCCCGAACTACATGGGAAGGGAGAGCAGTAGAATCTATCCTCAATTTGCTAATCGAGCTCTTTTTCTTCTTAGGCTTAGGGTCCTCGGAGGTCGAGGCACTTTTTCTCTTATTGTCCTTCACCGGTTTCGGAACCAGAGCCGAAGCCTCCTCCTCGCCAGACGGAGGCCTCAGGGCCGCATCTTTGATCAGGCCTACACATAAGGAAATTAAATAAGTATAAGAAGATATTACCAATTCATCGAATATATAAAAGAGGAAGCTTACCATGGTTATTTTCCTCCCATCGTCCTTTTGCCAAATCGCGCCAACAGCGCTCAGCGTAAGTAGAAGTTGAGGCCATTTTTCAGACCCAGCTCTCGAGGTCGGGGATCGCTCAAGGCATCCAAACAACTGCTGCATAATGAAAGAAGACATTAATAAAGTTGAGGAACGAAATAAAGCATGGAAATTAACAAGTTAATTAATACTTACGCTTTGGGTTCCATTTCTCAGGAAATGGCATCTTCTCCGCCGAGATGAGATCGGAAGTCCTCACTCGCACAAATCTACCCATCCAGCCTCGACTTTGTCCTCATCGATGCTCGAGAACAATACCTTGGTTGCCTGACATTGCAGCTTGATCAACCCTCGAAAGATATGGGGCCTGTACAGTCTGATAAGGTGATCGAGGGTGAATGGCATTCCCTCGGCTTTGCTCGTGAAGAATCGGAGCATGATGACTATGCGCCAAAAGGAAGGGTGTATTTCGCCTAAGGTCACCTAGTATTGACGGCAAAAGTCAATGATGACAGGGTCGAGAAGGCCCAACGTGAAAGGGTAAGTGTAAACACTTAGATAACCTTCCACGTGGGTAGTGATGCTCTCTTCAGGGGATGGGACCTTTACCACTTTGTTCCCCCAGCAGCAATCTCTTTTGATATGCTCGAGATACCCCACGGTTATTGAGAAAATGTACCTCGACACATGCTCGCACCGACCGGGGACCAAGGGAGCTTTCTCGGTCTTAAAATCGGATTTAAAGATGCACGGGCTGAGAACACAGCCTTCAGGGAGCATATCCACCGGCGTTCTGTCGCCGGCCGGCCGTGAATAAGAAGAATAAGAAGAAGCTTTCTCTTTTTGAGGAACTGTTTTGGATGTTTTCGCCATTTTTATGAGTTGAGAAAAGAAGAAGATATTAATATTTGGTGTTTGAAGACTGGCGGTGAAGCTTGAAGATTAATGGAAGAGAAGAATTTGAGAGAGGTAAAAGCTTAGAAAATTAGATGAAGGTAAAATTTGATTCAATGAGGAGAAGGCCTATTTATGGATTTACGACGACGGTTCAACAACACTAGTGGCCGACCGCTAACTGACGCTCATTAAAGATTTGGAGAATTGTACTGTCGGGACGTTTCCGTCACTTCCATCGCTTACATCACGAGGATGACATCATAATTTGTCAAGGTCGAAAAAATCGAAGGCTCAATTCGTTTCTTGTCACTATACTCCAAATAATGAGGGGACTATCTGTATATGGTTGAAATCGGGGCCACCCGATTTCACCATTTGATCGAGACTGGAATGTTGCATCGAAGGTCGGCTTCGGCTGAATCACGAAGCTAAGGCATCGAGTTCGAGATCGAGGTTGGTAGCAATCAAAGTCAAGAGAGACAGAAACCGAGTAATATCGGAGATGACTTAAAAACAGAAGAGCGGGATATCAGTGACTGGTCGAAGATCATGGCGTAAATCTCGGAACATATCAAATTAGAAGCGATTAATTAGCTAATTATGTTATTTCCTTCTGTAATTAGAGTTATACCATAGGTAAAATTCATCTGCTATATAAAGAGGACTTCTAATCATTTGTAAGGCATCATCATTCACAGAGATTAAAGCAATACAACTCTCTCTTTCTCATTTACATTATTGTTCATAAGTTCTTTCCATTTTCTATTGTTCTTGCACTTATCAGTTCAAGAGTGTCTCGACTCGAGGGCTGGAGCTTCATTTGAACTCTGGTTTGATTTATTTATAATTCAGTTCTGTCATTTACCTTTATATTTATCAATTAGTGTTGAGTGAAATCACATATCCTCAAAATCAAAATATAAGTTTAATTGTTATTCAAATTTTAAGGTAAACACTTTTTTAGTCCAAAATGATTTTTAATAGAAAGAAATTATTTTAAATTTGGGTTGGGTAGTTCCGGACAAATTGATTTTCTGGATTACGTAGTGATAGTTAAGTGATTTTAGGATTACAAAAATTAGTTAATGATTTCCCTGCAATTAAATTGTAAGTTCGATCATATTTGTGTAATCAACTCCATCTTTCGGGTAGCAAGAATGATCTTTTTGCGTAATCTGAAATCAACTAATCATCTCAGTCTATAATGCAATAGAAACTGCCAATCAGAACCTTCCAACCCTATTTTCATTGCTTTTTTGGAGTGGAGCCTCATGTCTAGAATAGTGCCCAAGCCACCTTTCTTTTCTTTTCTTTTTTAATATTTTATAATCATGGTGTTTTGAGCTCGACTATTTCAGGCAACTCAATATATCAAAGCTTAGACAAATTAGAATTAATTATTCATTATTTTTATTTTCGTTGAAATTTGAACTTGAGAACTTATGATTCTCAACTTACTTCATGTATCACTAGGTCACATTTTTGGGTCCCAAGCCAGTGGAGTCACATGTACTCAAAGGTGTCAATTACTGATACTTTTCGCCGAAAAATTATGGTGTAATTAGCTTTTTTAATGTATATACATATTGACACCAATTGACTTCTTGGCAGGTTTACCTCTTTATATTTTGACCTCCTTATTAAAAATTCTGGATTCGCCACTGCCCCAACCCACAGTTCACATATATAGTCTGATTGTTGTTTGAAGATAAAAATGAAATATATAGTGACGTTCAATTATTTCTTAATCTACGTCTATTTTTGGTATAGTCTATTCTTAATCCTACTTTGACTCAATCTAATAACTATGTGGACTTTTATTTAATCCTAGTTTTCCATATTTAATAAAAGATTTTCAACAAATAACAATATAAAACAGACTGCAACTTCCAAATCCACTCTTTCCTAATTAGAGAAAAGTTGTATTGCTATCTTTGGTCGAGCAGCTTCTTTATTTGATTAAGGAAAAACCAAATGAATCAAAATAAATCATGAAAAATAAAGATATGTGACTAAGAGTTTTTCAGAGTTCACATAGATCTTTTTCATGATTTTGTGGCCACGTGGAGAACCAAGAACCCGTTGATGAATTTTTCTGCTATATATAGTTGTACTCTAGCATCTCGTCATGATCTTTTGTAACCAGTTGCCAGAATAATGGTACTCAGCGAGCACCAAAGGAGAAACAAAGTAAGATTATACGCACAATAGATAATTCATTTTGAATAGGAATATCTAATTTTAATATCACCTCATGTAAGCTAATTTAGTATGAATGTGTGACGACCCGATAAGTCGTTTTGAGTACTAGTTCTTATTTTCGTGTTCTGAAACCTCTATTAGCTTCATTTAATGTTTCCTGTTCTGCGTGCGAGGTCAGTGCCGCTTTTCGAAAAGCTTTTATATGAAATTTTGATAAAAATAGAAATTTGACTAAAAATACGGTTAGAGTTGACCACGGTCAACATTTTGGGTAAATTACCACGAGTCGGTGTTTTGATGAATCCGTTAGGTTCGTATTGTGATTTTGGACTTGGGCATATGCCCAAAATTAAAATTGGAGGTCCCTAGGTTGATTTAACTTGTTTTGCCGAAAGTTAGCAATTTATAAGTTTGAAAATTTCCTAAGTTTGACCGTAGGTTGACTTTATGGTTATCGGGTTTGGATTTTAGTGTTGGGACATGGAATAGGTCCATTTTGTTATTTGAAACTTGTCTACAAAATTTGATGCAATTCGGAGTTGGTTTGATTGGATTCGGACGCCTAGTTGTAATTCTAGAGGTTCTTGAGTTTCACTTTAAATTTCATGCCTTTTTTATGTCCGATTTATGTTTCTGGATGTTATTTTAGTGTTTTGATCGCGCGAGCGAGTTTATATGATGTTGTTACACTTGTGTGCATATTTTGTTTGGATCCCGAGGGGCTCGGGTGAGTTTCGGACGTGTTTCAGATGAGTTTGGACAGTGTGAGAATTGTTAGTGTGCTTCAGTTCTGGCGATGAGTTGCAGGTCTCGCATTTGCGATGACCTATTCGCAAATGTGAACTACGCATTTGGGAAGTTGATCTCTCAATTGCGATGGGGGATGGGCAGGGCATTCTTCGCATTTGCAAAGAAACGTTCGCAATTGTGGACATCCCAGACTTTGCTTTTGTGATGGCTTGGTAAAATTTGATCACGCTCAACTATGTCTTGTAGAAGACTAAGAGGGCGTTGCAAATATAATCCTGG
>ML413888.1:0-30612 GCA_005239525.1 Nicotiana knightiana
GTCGCAGATCCGACCTGATCACTGGATCAGCATGTTCTTGCAAAACATCTAGGCGACACAAAGTAATAAATAATAAAATAGCAAACCATTGATAAGTATCAAGATGTCAAACAAAAGTGATTTTTTAACGATTCAAACAATTGTTTCAAAGTAAAATAACAAAATACTAAAAATATTTTTAAAAATGCTCATGAAAAATTGTTTTCAAGGTGAGTGATGCTAGCAGCCAGGCTAACCCAGAACTCGGTGGGCCCTTGATGGTGTGGCGGTCCAGTTCCTGAGAATAGCTCTCTTCTCCATTGTCTAGATAACGAGGCCTTCCTCCTCCTCCTCCTTAACTATTACGCTGCAGTCCATATCTTCATCTTCTAAGAACAGCCTCCTTAAACCAACTAGAATTTCATCTTCTTCAGATCCCCACATCATATCGGCCTGATGGAAGGATTGGCTACAATGTGGTATCGGTTGCTCAAGAGGGTAATAAGGACCACGCCATGGTGGCGACCAATTTTGATATTCGTGCCAGGTATACTGATATCCAAGTCCGAAGGTTGTGCCATGATGCTTTAGCTGTATTGATTTGGCGATACCCTAGAGATTCTTTCTGAGCCCTTTACCAGGTTCATATCCTGCCCATGACAATATGCTCTCTATTTTGCTACTCCACCATTTATCTTTCTCGATTGCGTTAACACGCTCAAATACGATGGTAACTCTCTCCACCCAACTTTCTCATATTCTCCACAACCGGAACAGTATGGTTGGTGTAGATAGGGTTAATCCCGTCTCCATGAATGATCACTTCTTGATGGTTCCATTCAAACTTCATAGCCTGATGCAGAGTAGAGGCTACGGCCCCAGCAGCGTGTATCCAAGGTCGTTCCAATAGCATATTGTATGAGGCGGAAATGTCGAGCACTTGGAATTCAACATCAAACCAAGTTGGGCCCATTTGCAAACATAGGTTGGTTTCTCTGATCGTGGCCCTTTGAGACCCATCGAATGCTTTCACGTTCATAGTTCTTGCTCGTATTTCATGCAAACCTTTACCCAATCTCTTCAAAGTAGTCAGCGGACAGATGTTGAGACTTGAACCCCCATCTATCAAGATCCTAGCAATGAATTTGTCTTCGCATTGCACTGTGATATGCAGTGCCCTATTGTGACTCGACCCTTCAGGCGGCAGTTCATCTTTGTGGAAAGTGATCTTATGGCTTTCCAATACTTGTCCTACCATGTTTTCCATCTCTCCATTGGTAAGGTTGTTGGGTACATAAGCCCCATTCAACATTTCATCAATGCATTCCTATGTGCTTCAGAATTCTGTAATAGTGACATAATGGATATCTGAGCAGGGGTTTTGTTCAGATGATCGACCACAGGATACTCTCTTGCTTGCACCTTTCTCCAAAGATCATCCGGGCCGGTTTTAATAACAGGCTGTTTGGAAGTGGCTTCTTTACTTGTTCCCCCCTAAATGCTCGGGCGGGTAAACCCTACCGGTTCTGTTCATACCTTGTGCTGCCCCAGTTTCTTCCATTTCCCCCTTTCCTTTCCTTCTTGCTTCTGCAACGTATTCCCATGTTATAGCATTGGAATTAAAGGACGGTGTAGGTGCTACCGTCATGGTGAATGGTGTGGTCACTTCCACTTCGAACGGATTCGGCGCGTCTGAAGACGTTGTTACTTCAACCTCGAATGGAGTTGGTGCGGCTACCTCAACTTCAATCAGTGACTGTATTTGCACCACAATAGGTGTGAGAGTGACTGTAGGTATTTTAGGATCATCCTCTTCCTGAATGAGTCCGGTTGACCCTTCCGGATCCCATTCTTCATCAGTTTCTATCACATTTACCCCCTCGCCTCTGTGATCCGGGAGGGGATTGTTGCGGACATTAGGTGCAGTCTCCTTTGCTTGTATAACCTTGGTGTCAATTAATGTCTGGATCTTGTCTTTCAGAGTGCGACATTTGTCAATAGTGTGACCCTTCATGCCCGAGTGGTAGGCACATATTTTGTTTGGATGGACCTACTGAGAGGAATTTTCCATGGCAACAACGAGAATGGGACTGACATATCCTGCAACTTTTAATCTCTCATACAACTCGTCGATAAGTTCGACATTAGGAGTGTATTGTTTGGATGGTCTGCGGTCGAAATTTGGTCTGGGTTTTTGGTAATTTTGGCGGGCTGGTGGTGAGTGGTAATATGCTGACTGTTTGGTATGTGAGAGGAGACTTCGGACCTTGGGATACCATCACAGCCCCTACTTCCTTCTTTTTAGATATACCCCCTGACTCCAAGGCTTTGTTAATAGCCTGTACTGCCTCGAAATTTGTTACCATTCCGCTTTTAATTCCCTCTTCTATTCTTTATCCCAATTTGATGATGTCGGAAAACTATGGTTTTCAATAACCATCAACCTCTCATAATACTGCGACTCTTGAGCTTGGACAAAGAACTTGTTCATTTGCTCTTCTTCCAACGCTGGCTTTACTTTCGCATCTTATGATCTCCACCGAGTAGCATACTCGCAGAAAGTTTCTGTCGGCTTCTTCTTAAGATTTTGGATATAGAAGATGTCTGGTGCATTCTCTGTATTGAACCTGAACCGGTCCATAAAATCTGACGCCATACCTACCCAATTGACCCATTTCTTTGGGTTTTGACTGATGTACCAGGATATGGCATCTCTAGTGAGGCTCTTCATGAAAAGTCTCATGCGGATTATTTCATATTTACCAACCCTTACGAGCTTATCACAATATGTCCTCAGATGTACCTTCGGATCACCTGTCCCGTCAAACATTTCGAACTTAGGAGGTTTGTAACCCTCTGGCAGTTCTACGTCCGGTTGAATACGTAAATCCTCATAGTTCAAGCCTTCGATGTCTTTACCACCTTCAACACCTTGGACTCGACTTGTAAGCTTCTTAAGTTTGTTGTGAAGTGTGGGGTAAGGTTTCCACGTATATGGGATTACTTTGGTGGATTCCAGGGATTTGGGTGTAGTGGTGATCATTGGTTGAGTTTTAGGGACCAAGAGTAGCTTGTGGTGCATTTTGAGGAGTGTGGTAGGTGGTAGTTTATGGGTACTGGGTCGGATGATGGTGATGCTGTGGAGGAGTTGGTACTGGTGGAGGATTAGGATTTTGGGGAGGCGTGGCGTATTGATGAGGTGCAGGAGGGTTTGTGGGTGATGGTTTTGTGTTTTTTAAGGAGGTGTTGGGTTTTGGGCGTTTTGTTGGTTAATGTCGGGAACATTCAGGGTAAGGGAAAGGTTTGCCAAGTTACGGACCTGCTGAAGTTCCCCTTGTAACTCCAATATCTTTTGTTCTAACCTCAAAACCAAATCATTCTGCGCCGGAGTACTCCGACCATCCGAAGTTTCAACATTCTCTGCATGTGTCGCGTTGTCTTTCCTGATACCATGCATATCGCCCATCTTAGCTTTTCCTTTGTTATTAGGATCACTTGGAGTAGGAGGAGGTGGAGGACCTCTAGATATAGTATGATATGCCGATGATGCCAGTATGCACAAACCAACCTTATGGGATGGGAATAAAATAATAAAATAATAAAAACAAAAGGTAAACAAGTCAGTAAGGGGTATTCAAAGGATTTTTCCGGTATTCAAACACATATTGCGGGATTATAAAATCCGCGTCCTAATTTGGGGACCTCATTGTGCCCGAGGTAGGCCTAGCGACATATAGATTTGGAGAAGACTTGATGCGGATACCTGCGTCATTTCATTTATATGATAAATAGACCAAATCTCTACTAAAACGATAATAATTATAAAGATTCATTAGTGGCATTTGCCTTATTACAATCGAAAACGAATCTAGAGAATAAGTAAATCATCATTCCTAATCTACTTGGTCCCAGAGGGACCTTCTCCAAGCTTGGCCTTCTTTTCCCCATCAATTAGATTCCCCAAGTCGTGTATGTCCAACAGCAGCTATTCCCTTGCTAGATGTCCTCCTTCATTGCCCTCTGTGTTCTGACAATCCGAGATCCTTTTTCTCATTTTTCCCTCAAGCTCCATCAACCCCTGCTCCAAATACTCCAACCTTTCTGTTGACTTAGTAGCGATGCCCCTTCATCCGTTGATTGCTTCCATGTCCACTTTATGTTGTTCCAAATGTTTGGCTTCATACTCGAAGACCCTTTTGTGTAACCTCCTGTATTTGACTAGGGCTTCAGTAGTGTCTTCTATGACCCTATTCCTCAAATCAACCCCTGGCTTGACCTCTCCTGCTATGTCATCGACCAACCATGATGGGTAGAAGTACACATGGCTGGCATGATACCGATCTGGCTCGATAGTATCTTTCTCCACAACAATATTTTGATGCCACATGTGTTGTGCCTCGAACTTGAATGGTATGGCATTCCCTTGAAAGTATGCTTTGTAATGAACCATTTTGGAATCTCGCAGTATAATTTGTTTTCTCCCAGCTTGCCTCATGACCCTGATAGAAGCATAATGAGAGATTCCCCTTAATCCAATTAGCACTAGATAAGGAACATATCTCGATCTAATGATGAATTCACTGCTAGGGAACCACTCGAACATCCAATGTACCTTATCATCAGTCAAATTGCTAAAGAAATTTATCCAGCTCACAGCGTGTCCCGGTTGTGCAAACATGTCTGGGATAAAAGTCATTCTCTTCGGATGGTGATAAGCTATGTGGTCATTCTATGATCGCCGCAGAAACTCTTGATGATATTCTCCTCTTTGAAGGTGTTCCAACAGCTATAAGCAACAAATTGCAACCCTCGAAATGCCTATATCCTTTTTTGCAGTGATCTAAGGCTCGGTACATCTCAGTCACGATCATTGGGAAAATAGTATAAGTATGTCCCTCAATTCCTTCCATTAGGGTCTTAGTGACCATAGCTAGGTGAGTGTGGATCCTTTCTCTTTGTATGGGAATTACCAGCATTCCCAAAAAATAGACAATGAATACAAAAATCCGGCAGTGAGTCCAACCCAAAGAAGTGATAGCAAACTCATCATGGTAAAGGCGATATGACTTGTTGTGCCCATAATGCTCATAAAGGAAATCGAATGGTATGTAAGATTTCTTCAGACAGACTAACTCATCATTTTTCCTGAAACCTATCCTTTTTAGGAAACCTCGAGAAGTGCGGCTTTCTGGTACCAACAAACCAGGGCTATTCCACGCGAGCCTAGTGAAACCTCCTATTTTCTCTAGAAGGGGAGTCATTTCTATATCACCAAAATGGAATATGGCCCTCTCCTCATCCCAGAACATAGTAGCGGCCTCAATTAGTACATTGTTTGGCTGAATATCTAACAAGGAAGGTAAATTTCCGAGGACTCTTTTCCCATGATTTTTGTCACTTGGCGAGAGGTTTCCCACAAATCCAACAGCAATGGCGGGATATTTTGAACCATGCAGAACCTGGGGACTTTGTGCCTCATTTCTACAAAACAGATAAAGTTATCATTTTCCCCCTACAGATTTGACTATTTACACATTAATGATCAGCATATCGACACGTTTTCTCCAAATAATGCACATATCATGATTGTGTCCATTGAGACTATGGAAATCCCGGCGGACTTTGGACAAGGCTTGCTTGAGAGGGTTATTATGCGGACAACGTTCTAACCCATACTAGGTTTGGACATGATGCATTCACAGTTAATATCAGAGTAGGGGTTTCTAGAAGAGTCTAGATCGCCCTCAAGTGGACAACTTGAGAGGGAAAGGAACGGAACCGTCGACTATACCACTGATCGACTAGTTTTACTGCAAATAAGCCTTTCCAAATTTAAAGGGTGATTTAGGAAGAGCACAGACACTCATTAAGCACAGTTATGGTATTAGTTACGCACGAATGGAATATGATGTGGAACAAGCTTTATGTAAAGATAAAACAATACGTTGTCAAGTATTTTGCATGATGAAGACATAAATGCAGTATTAAATGAAACGTAAAGACATAAAAAGAAAGGAAAACAAGGAAGAAGTTAGTTCGTGCAATGTGAAAGAATTGTAATAAAGCAAGCAAAGGGGTAGGGGTAGGGAGACACATGATGTAGAAAATTTAAAAAAATGATTTGGAGCAAGTGAACATGACTAGAAAATAAAGGAAAACGCACATTGTAACCAAATTAAGCAAATATTTGCATATTAATACAAATTCAAATAGAGTAAAATAGGGGAAAGGGTGTGCATGTAGACATAAAAGGGAAAATGAAAGGGGGATGTTCATGTAATGATAAAGAATAAGGAAACACGTTCATCAAAGAATACTAATTCATATAGACCAAATTCTCTATGGTAAGAGCCTAAAAATATCCCTAGCAGAATCGCTATGTTGCCGCGCCCCTTTTTCTCGCGAAATCAGGTTTCGACAGGTGAAAAATATTTTAAAGGAAGGTGTTAAAACAGAGAGTCGTCACCTAACAGATTTGAGGTGCATTAGGGAACCTATTTGCAGATAACTATGGTCTAACCAGTTTGTGTCACCAAAGATCGGGTAAGGGCTCAAATTACCTTGAGGAGAAGGTGTTAGGCATTCCTCGAGGTCCACAACTGTGGGTCCTGGCCGAACTCGATTTATATGAATTAGTCCAAAATAAAGGGAAAGACAAGAAGTTGGGCAATTATTATCAACAATCTACCACTAAAAATAATAGTTGATTTTAAGACAAGATGGGGGGTCCTAAGTTTTTTAGCATAAAGGATCACCCCGTGCAACATAAATAATACTTCGTAACTCCCTCGAGATGGGGTGTTAATCGTATTATTTAGCGGGCACAGACTATCATCTCCTGCTACCCGATTACTATCTTTAGGTTGTTACCTAAGGTTCACTAATTGATTCTAAGTCGTGCCTTACGCGTCCACTACCCGTCCCATGCCTATGTCCCAAGAAGCGTTTGGACCTCTATTTTGGGTGGTTCTAGACTTAACTTAGGTTTTTCAAAATGATAAAACTAGGCGACATACAAAACAAGTTGGACTTCATATAGAGACAATTAAGGGCTCAAGTTAGCCTCCACACTTACACAACAAATGCACGCAAAACAAATTAGGCGTTTGACAGCTCAGAATTGGGATGAATTAAAGCCATTAAACCCTATATGCATGGTTTCTAAGTGACACTGGAATTCAAACGTGCAGGCAGTTTCATATGCAAGGTGCTATTTCTCAGCGACTACACAATTGCCTACTGATTACAGGTTATAAGCGATCAGACCTATAGACATGATATCTAGGTGATTTACATAGTAATTAGCAATTATAATCATGGAAGATATTCAGAATTTAGTTTGATCCTATAGGCATGCTTTCTAAAAGTGGCGACGAGACAGTGTTGAAAGTTTAATATTAGCACTTAAAGGCAAGTGGGATTACCTTATAGGCATAATTTCCACAATTAGCGATTGAAATCGGTTTTAGCTCCTATAGGCACGAATGCTAAGTGAGCAATTATAAAACAACACATTAACCAGTTAAAACCCTATAGGCATGATTTCTAAAGTGCGAATTTGTAGAACATAAGCTAACATGGCCCTGTGGTCATAGTGTCTAATGGATATGCTGTAATGCAAATTAAAACATTGGTCACTTTATTTCCTATAGGCATAATATCTAACAAACATGTAGAAGCAGAATATGTTAAACAAATTAAACACATATAGGCAGGTTATCTAACACACACAGTAGCAGAACATGTTTGAGCAAATTAAACATCTATAGGCAGGATTTCTACCCGTTTCATACAAAAATTAGAATAAATCCATTTTCCCAATTTCTACTAACACCCTAATTGTTATTACAACATTATTACAGACCCAATGAGTGAAATAAATTACAGAATAGCTATAGTGAGCCTAAGGCAGGCCCAAAGTATACCCAGCCTGGCGGGCCTTCAATCTCATATCCATACAGTTTCATAACAGTCCAGAAGTCATATCTTCATTTACATAAAACAGCCAAAACCCAGTAGCCACAGTTGATCAACATCCATTTATACAAACCATTTGGCTCTTTCAATAGGTGAAAAGGGGGCTGAGTTGAGCAATTAAGGTAAAAGTGGCAGAGAAACCTGGACCCTAGTGTGTCAGAGTTCCCAAGGGCTTCAAGAACTCAGGGCAGTGCTCACACTAGGGAGGTTGATAGAGGAGATTTAGGGGGAAGGGTTTTGGCTTTCAGTCCCAAAATAAAAATATTAATAAGGAAATAGGTTTGGAAAAGCATTTGCAAACACTCTAAGATAATCACATAATGAACTCAAGAAGCAAATTAATACACTGGGCAAGGTGACATACGCTAAGAGACAAAGATCCTAGGATTGTAACGTTAACAAGCAAGGACATTAGGCTAGTAAAACCAAGTATGCAACCAGTTTAGAACCTAAGGGATCAGATTATACCAAACTCAGGATTAAACAGTAAAAATATAAACATGATCAGGTAACATAGAAGGCATTAATCAAAGAAGATAAGTTTTAGAATATCACAAGTTATCATGGGTACAGATTGGTCATGGCAAGAACATATGGAGTGGCAACAATAGTCATAGGAGCATTAAAATTCAGAGTAAAGGACTTAAACAAGATGGGGCAGGTTAATAACATCAATTAACCATTGGAAGTTCATAATTAGGTAGAGAACACAGGTTAAACCATGTAATAAAAACAGAATACTCAAGTTATCATAAACTAAACTAAGCATGCTTCATTTTGTCTAAATTAGTTAGGTTAGGTGCAAAACATTATTAAGCTAGCAAGTATAGGCAGAATCGTACAGGAAAAGAGTCAAGAGAACATATTAGGTCATGCAACTCAAAGAACATGCTAATTAAAACATAATAAACATTGTGAAAGTCAGAAACTAACCAGTGATTGTTCAATAAACAGGAAAAGAATTGTAGTAAGGACCTAGAGTCTCGAATGTTCAAGTTCTAAAGGTTTCAAGAAGCCAGGGCAGTGCCCACACCCAAGAGAGGTCGAGAAGAATAAAAATCCGGTGGCCTTGGCTTTCAGCCGGCCAAGACCCAAACAGAACAGAGTAGCAAGCAAGTACAAAGTAGGAACCTTAGTTTTAGTGAAAAATAATGATTGAAGTTCTGTCCAGAAAGGGGACGGGGAATGGGTTTTTATTGTAGCAAAATTAAACACACAAACAAGGAAAAACGATCAATCAATCTTAGAAAAATAGGAAAGAATATCATGCGAAATTGATACAAAATCAATTTAGGAGAAGTAGAGCAAACCCTAGTTTTTTTGGAAAATAAATATTACCAAAATATACACAAAAATAGTAACCTAGGACGAATATAGCCATAATAACACTTAAAATCAGAGAATCGAACTAATTTTTGTTCGATCTAAAGAGATCTAAAAATCCTAGTTTTAGGGTAAGTAAGAATCAACAGAAAATACACAGAGATTCGTACCCATATAGAACAAAGGATGAATATAGACGGAATAGCAGAAAAGTCAAGGATTTGAACTGATTTTGGTTCGAACTTGATGAAAGCTGCTTGCCATGATTACGCAAGCAGTATAAAAGAGTAACCAGTACCAGGGAGAGGCCGTATATGGCAAAGAATAGCCATAGAATCTCATATTGTGTGGGATTAGGAGAGATTTTAGGGAAGAGGCGGTTAGGGTTCTTAGTAGGGAGAAGGGAGGTGAGGATATGAGGGCAGAGGACAGTGAGAATGAGGTTAGGGTTAGGGGTTTGGGGTAATTAAAGGGGGAGTTAATGTGGGTCGTTGATCTTAGAGATCAACAGCCACGATTAGAAAGGAATTGGGTCGGGTCGCGAACGGGTTGTGGGATTGGGTTAATTTGGGCTAAGGTATTAGGTTTTAGGCCATTGCTTGATCCGAAAAATAGGTAGGATTTAGGCTAGTTTTAAAATAGCCAATATTTAATAAAAATAATTTATAAAAGTAATTAATAAATAATAAAATATTACTTGTGCACTAAAAATAATTAAAAATAATTACTTAATATTATAAAAATATAAAAAGTTATTTTTTTCATATATAATATAATTATATATGAATATGGGCTATTATTGCAAATAATGTGCGATTAGCCCTAAAATTCAAATGTAATTATAAAAAATACAGTAAAATATTTAAAATATATATATATTGGTATAAATGATAAGTTTAGATGATTAAATTATCATAAAAATAATTTGAAGGACTGGATATTTATATAAATAAATGCAGAAATAAATTGATTTAAAGCCTTTAAAAATTATGGAAAATTATGAAAAATACTTGTATAGGCTTAATGATGATGCATATGTACTATTTTGAAAGTGTGTGTGTATATATATATATATATATGTTTAAAAATATGAGGGAAAAATTGGGTATCAACACACGTCATGCTTTAATTGTACTATTTGAGTTATTCTTGCATGTTTAATTACTTTAATTCGCACTATGACCTTAGACTAGATCCGCATAGATTAATGGTCTCGCTATTTTAGATATCTGACGAGCTACTTGATTAGTCGTAGAAATTTTACTTCTCTTATGGATCTCTCCCGCGTTGTGCGTATTCATCAGAAAGTTTCTCTTGAATTTCATGACTCACACTTGTATTCGTGAGTGGGGTCAAATACTCGTAAAAGCTTCATATTCTAATGCGATCAGGCTGAACGTCTCAGCAACACTCTTGTGGGATCAGTTCGTTCGCCTCGACAGGATATTGTAACATACTCTTATAGAATCGGGTTGTTCGCCTCGGCAGTATGATGTGAGTATTCTTATGGGATCGGTTCATTCGCCTCGGCAGGATATTGTGACACACTCTAATAGGATCGTGTCGTTCGACTCACCAATTTCATGAAATACTCTTATGGGATCGTGCTACTCACCTCGACAAAATCGTGCATAATATTTGATAAGAAGCCATTGTATCCGTGATTTTTCCTGACTTGAGATGTGATGATCTATCTGATGGGGACCATATTACATACTCCATTTGAGGGAATAACCAGCATTCGAGGACTTTATGTTCACTGTTCAGATGAGTACCTGTATTTGTTTTCACGATTTAATTATCATGCTTCATACTTGTCTACTTTTTACTGTACTTGATTTACTGGATCACTAGTAAGTGTCGATGTCGACCTCTCGTTACTACTTCTTCGGGGTTAGGCTAGATACTTACTGGGTACGCGTTGATTTACGTACTCATGCTATACTTCTGCACTTATTGTGCATGTATATATTTCTGGTGGTCTTTTGGGCGCAAAGGCGCAGCTGTTGCAGGGACTTTACGGTGAGTTGCATCCCATGTAACGATCCACAATATACGGAGTCTCCTTCATATTCATTTACGTTATCTTGTCTATTTTACATTCCAGACAGATGTTGTAATAGTATTGTATTTCTTAGTAGTTTCTCATGCATTTGTGAGATTGGGTTTTGGGATATCCTAGTGGATGTTAATGGCTTTGCTCCAATATTATCACCTTTTATCTTATATCTTACTAGCATTGTATGTATCCATGGTTTTGAATGCGCAATTTCCTTATCTCATAAAGACTTGTGATTTCAAAAGTAATAAAAATGAATAATTGAGTTGGCAATTCACCACTAGTTTGCCTAACGGCGACGTTGGGCGCCATCACGACCTA
Organism: Nicotiana knightiana; assembly: GCA_005239525.1. Lineage (NCBI taxonomy): Eukaryota > Viridiplantae > Streptophyta > Magnoliopsida > Solanales > Solanaceae > Nicotiana > Nicotiana knightiana. The sequence goes on from ML413888.1 coordinate 11,660, forward strand.
TAGTGAGAATTGGGTCATGACAATTTCTTATTTCATATAATGTAGAAAAAAATTCTAAAAATATTGATACATTTTATACAAAATAATAAAAGAACGTACATTTTGGACGAAGAAAAAAAAATATAAAAATTAAAATTTTCTATTGAAAATAAATAGAAGAAAAATGTAATTGCACATTCCATATAATGTAGAGAAAAAAAAATTGATATATTTTATACAAAATAATAAATTATTTATGCGATTTCTTCTTTCAAGTATCCCCATTAAGACAAGTGACAGTCTAATAATAAGTCATTTGGCATTGTATAAGACAATACTAGAATAAGATAAGTAAATAATGTAATAAAATTAGTTAGTTTAGAATTAATGTGATTAATTTTACTAATATGATTGTAAAATGCGGCATTTTTAATTACATTAGACGTTGAATTTTTTTAATGATTTCTTTTGTTAATTTATGTGAAGGTGGATGTAGTTTTGTAACTATCAACATGAAAATCTGCAAAATATCCAAGCGGTAAATGCCTAAAAAATTAATTTAACATTTAAATTTCAAGAGATAAGTAATTAACTTTATTCCTAGAAAACACCTAACCCCAAAACCCACGTCTTTTAAAAAAACTATTTCCCTTAACTCCACCACCAACATATTCTTAATTAAAAATTTATTATTCTCAAAATTTCTATTTGATCTACTATGCCTAAAGATTTCAGCATTCTTACAAACGGTAATAATTGTTACGAACAATATTGAAAAGGAATTGTGTACCATTGCAAGGTTTCTTGGTCGACCAAAATATTCTCCCAGGGATATATATCTATCAAATCATGCAATTTTTCAACCTATTAATTATATTATTACTCATTTGTTTTCATATTGTTGCACTAATATTTACCAGTTGACAGATTTATATAAGAATATTATCTACTATTTCATGAAAAAAAATAAAAAGATGATAAATATTTTTATATATTTTAAATGCAAACTTTATCGTGATTTTTTTTAATGTCTTCAAGTACTTAAATAATAAATTGTGATTTAAAAAATGGTACAATTTGGATAGACTTGAGTGTGTAAATATCCAGTGTATCTACATGTTCAAAAAATATCATTTATATGCTTCTTTGTATATGTTGAATTTTTTAATGAAAAATTATATTTAATATTCTTCGCACAACGCGAGTGTAATGACCCGATCGATCCTTTTGAGAATTTAAGTTCTGTTCGGCAGCATTTGATCTTGAGCATCTTCGTATTATGTGTATCGACTTGCGTACATGGTTGAATTCAGTTACCAGTTGATTCGGAGTCAAATTGGAAGAAGGATTCAAGTTTTGGAAGCTTAAGCGGTAAGAGTTGATCGGAATTTGACTTTTGTATAAGCGACTCCGGAATGGATTTTGGATGATTTCAACAGCTTCGTATGGTGATTTTGGACTTAGGCGTGCGTCCAGATTTGGATTTGGAGGTCCGTAGGGTGATTTGAAGCATTCCGGTGGAAGTTGGAAAAGTTGAAGTTTGGAAGATAGAGAGGTTTGACCAATAGTTGACTTTGGTGATATAGGGGTCGGAATGTGATTTCGAGAGTTGGAATAGCTCCATTATGTCATTTGGGGCTTGCCTGCAAAATTCGACGTTATTCCGGGTTGAATTGATAAGGTTCAACACGAGTTTTTGAAGTTGGAAGATTTGAAAGTTCATAAGTTCGATTCTTGACGCGATTTGTATTTCCGGCGTTGTTTGATGTGATTTGAGACCCCGAGCGAGTCTGTGTTAGGTTATAGAACTTGTTCGTGTGTTTAGACGGGGTCCCAGAGCCTTGGGTGTGGTTCAGATGGGCTATGGGTCAATTCCTCCTATTTTTGAACTACTGAACGTGTAATCTGATTTTCTCTTTCGCGTTCGCGTTCGCGTTCGCGTTCGCGCCAGCTCCTTCGCGTTCGCGAAGAGTAATCTTGGAGGCAGGAACATTTGTTCTTCGCGTTCGCATGCCTCGTTCCGAGAATGCATAAGCCTGCCCTTCCCTTTATCGCATTCGCGTTTAGTCACTCGCGTTTGCCAAGCTATGCTTTTCCCTTCTGCACGTCCGCGTACCGTTCCCCGCGTTCGCGTAGGCCAGTTGTCACAACCCGAAATACCACCTTCAGGCCGTGATGGCGCCTAACGTTGCACCCGCTAGGCAAGCCAACGTGTTAACTGAATTGATTTATTAACAAGTGAAAATAACAAACACTGACTAGATAGTAGAGATAAAGTGTGGAAGCATTTACATAAGTCTAAATGCCAATAGCTAATAACGAAGAAATACTTTTAAGAACAAGCCCAGAAGTGGAGTCATAACCTCACGAACCAGTCTAAGATTTGACTAAAAACAACAGTTTGAAAATAAAGTGATGTATCTGTCTGGAAAACACATAATGACAGAATGAAAGATAGACAAGGACGCTGAGATCCACAAATGCCATGCGGAACTACCTCGGTGTCGTCTAGAATGGATTGAAGGGCACTCCCACTAGCGATGTCCACTGGGTCCGGCTGCATAATCTGCACAACATAAAGAAGTGCAGGTGTTGCATTAGTACAACCGACCCCATGTACTGAGTAAGTGCCGAGCCTAACCTCGGCGAAGTAGTGACGAGGCTAGGACACGACAACAAATTGTACCTGTGCAGTTCAATAGTATAGTAGAAAATAAACAAGAATACAGTTACGGGGAAGAACATGCTGGGGATAAGAGGGGAAACAATTTCTAAAACAGTAGAATCAAGTACTAACGAAAATGTAGAAGTGAAACAGGAAATATCAGCCCGAACAAGTATAATAGACAGGGGAAAAACACGGCATGACCCCTCGTGTATAACCTCAAAATCACACGGCACGGAATGTCCCCTCGCGCATAAACAATAATGACTCGGCACGGATGTCCCCTCGTGCATCAATAATAATCAATCAGCACGGAATGTCCCCTCGCACATAAATAATAATCAATCGGCACGGAATGTCCCCTCGCGCATAAATAATAATCAATCGGCACGAAATGTTCCCTCGTGCATAAATAATAATCAATCAGCATGGTATGTTCCCTCATGCATAAATATAATCAATCGGCACGGAATGTTCCCTCGTGCATAAATAATAATCATCGGCACGGAATGTTCCTTCGTGCATAAATAATAATCATCGGCACGGAATGTTCCTTCGTGCATAAATAATAATCATTGGCACGGAATGTTCCTTCGTGCATAAATAATAATCACTCAGCACGGAATGTTCCCTCGTGCATGATGAGTGTAAAAGCAACAACTGATGTGAAAGTTTAACAATACGACATTTCAAATGTACAGAAATAATCAACAAAATTCTACTGTCCCGGCAAGGGACTCAGCTATAACCAATCTCACTCAGANATTCTACTGTCCCGGCAAGGGGCTCAGCTATAACCAATCTCACTGAGAGGTATAATGTCAACAGTAAAAATCCTCGACCGAACATATAATCTATAATTTTCTACGTCATGAAGTAACCTCAAAGTACCACTTCAAAGGTTCCCAATAATTCACAACACGGAGAATATCAAAGAACATTAAATAATTCATCAAAATTTGATCCACGGGCATGCTTGACCACAACATATAGGTACTCGTCACCTCGCCTATACGTTGGACATGAATTACACATAGCAAATAAGACTCTATATCTAATCCCTCAAGCTAAGGTTAGGTCAAACACTTACCTCGGCTCCAAGAATGCAAGTCAAGCCTCAATCACGGCCTTCTCTCTTGAAGCCGACTCCGAAACGATAATATCTAGACATGATTGACTTAATAACATCAATAATTATTCAATAACTCAATCCCAAAGCCTAATTATACATTTCCCATAATTCTTCCAAAAATACCAAAATTCGACCCTGGGCCCGCTTGGTCCAAACTCGAGGTTCGAACCAAAACCCGATGACCCATTCTCCCATGAACCCGAATATACAATTTGTTTTGAAATCTGACCCCAAAATAAGGTTGAATTCCCAAAATTTCCAAAAGCCCTAACTCTACCCAAAACCCCCAATTTCTACCCTTGATTTCATGTTTTTAGGCCTAGAATCTAATGATTGATGAAGAAAATGGAAGAAATTAGAGCTAAGATTACTTACCTAAGTGGTTATGGAGAAAGAGCAACTTGAAAATCGGCTATGGGTTTGGAGAAGAAGAAGATGGTGAAAAATATGAAAAACCCCGTAATGGGATTCTGTTTTGGACACTTTAAATAACTGGGCGGATTTACTCTACGCGATCGTGATAGAAGGGTTGCGATCGCGGAGAGAACTGGATTTCAGACTTACGTGATCCCGAATTAAGGAGTGCGATCGCAGAGAACCCGGACGTGGACCCACGCGATCGCGAACGAAAGAACGCGTTCACATAGAACAATTTGCTACCCAGCCCCCAACCCCACAAGAGACTTACGCGATCGCGGACATAGGGGTGCGTTCGCGTAGAGCTAAACCCTAAGGCTCCGCGTTCGCACTCAGCTCTTTGCGATCGCGCAAAGAAAATTGACCCCCTTCCCAAATTGAAAATCATGATCGCGTGCAATACACCGCGATCGTAGAGAAGGCAAGCTGGACACCAGATACAGCCTAAAACACCAGAAATTTCCTAAGTTTAGCACCCCGACACCTACCCGAAACTCACCCGAGACCTCGGGGCTCAAAACCAAATATACGCACGACTTCAAAATCATTCTACGAACTTATTCGAGTAATATAACCACCAAAATAACATCAAAATGAATTAGACTCCAAAATCTATAGAATTTTCTCAAATTTCATAACTTCTAAATTCTCCAATTTTGATCCGAAACACGTCAAACCAAGTCTTTTTCTTACCAAATTTTACAGATAACTCACATAACACATATTGAACCTGTTGCGGACTCCGAAACCATAATACGGGCTCGGTAACACAGATTTCACATCAAAGTTCATTTCAAAAGTCTTTCTTATTTTCAAAAAATAATTTTCTTTAAAAATTCATTTCTCGGACTTGGGACCTCGGAATTCGATTTCGGGAATACGCCCGGGTCCCATATTTTCCAATGGACCCTTCGGGGCCGTCAAATCACGAGTCCAGGTCCGTTTACCAAAAAATTGATGAAAGTCAACTTTATTCCATTAATTATCATCAATTCAACTATTTAACACATTTCCACATAAAAGCTTCCTGGCTACGCGCCCGGGCTGCGCACTCACATCGAGGTGAGATTAACGGAGACTTTCAGGGCCTCGGAATACAGTTTTGCTAAATTTACACAGGATGACTTTTTGGGTCATCACACCAGTCGAGAGCCATCAGACCCTTTCTTCTCCACTTCGCGAGCGTGCCTTCGCGTTCGCGAAGCACTTCCTAGCAGCCTCACTTTTCTGCTTCACGAACACGACCCTTCCTCCGCGTTCGCGATGCATAATGGCCTGGGCAGAATATAAGATCTTCAAATCTAGGGTTAGGCCGTTTTTATAATATCTTGACTTGTAGAACTCAGTTTTGAGCGATTTCTTGTGGGTTTTTCAAGCAAATCGATTAGGTAAGTGTTCTTCACCTAGAATTTATTATATTCCAAGATTTTATCTTCATTTTATTATTTAATTTGTATTTTGAGTTGAGAAAAAATGTGGTTTTTGAAGAAAATTTTCAAATTGAAAAATCATGATTTGAGGGACGAAATTGTATCAGAATTTGGTAATTTTAGTATGGGTGAACTCGTATTGAAATGGGTGTTCGAGTTTTGTAAAATTTGTCGGGTTCTGAGGTGTGGGCCTAAGGGTCGACTTTTGGGTCGATTTTTAGATTTTGATAAAGATTGAGACTTTATGATCCGAAATAGTTTCTTATGAGTTTTATTTGTGCTTTGAAGTTATTTTGGTTCGATTTGACCCATCCATAAGTCATTTCACCCGAGAAGTTCATTTTAGAGTATCAGTTTGTATTCTTTGAGGTAAGTATCTTGTCTAACCTTGTGTGGGGGAACTACCCTTTAGGAATTGAGTCTTTTATGCTAATTGTAGTCCGTGTACGCGAGGTGACGAGTACGTGCTCGGGATTATTTGTTGAAATTGGCCCTTTGGGGTTCCTATGTCCTGATTTTCATTGAATATGCAATTGTTCTTGTTATGACTATGTTCTTTAATTACTAATTTCACCTCTACCTGCTTAATTAGAATTAATTGTTTCATGATCCACGCTTATTGTTTACTTGATTCATATGTGCCTTAATTGAAATGTTATCTCTTCTGTTGCCATGTTATCTTTTTCCTAACTGCTTATATTTATTTGAAGTTATAATTATCCCTTTGTAATTGTTCATCTTTAATTAAGGTTATGGTCATCTTCCCGCTGCCTACCTTTTATTGAATTAGTTGTATTTCTTTCATAATTTTCAAACTTAAAAGAAGCTCAGATATCTTATACCTTAGTTGACTTGCCCTTATTTGAAATTATTTGACTCGTATTAGTTTCCTTGTTGTTGAACCGTACATTGTGGGACCGTTGTTATATATTGTTTCCTTTCTTGTTGAGCTGTTTTATTACGCCTAGTATTCTTTCTTATGATTATTCCTTGTGAACTAGTTCTACCATTTCTCGTTATCGAAGGTTATTAAGTTGATTTACTTGTCGTACTTTGTATTATTGTCATTTTTATGTTGTACTTGTTTTGGTGATGCACGAAGTTTCTGCTGTACGGTGGTTGTTATTAGGAAGCACGAGGTTTTTGCCGTGCGGTTGTTGTTATGGGGTTGCACGAGATTTTTGCATTGCTATTGTTACTATTAATATTTTCACATGCGGCGTGACAAGGCGGGATATATTTATATATGGGATGTGCATGTGGCGAGACAAGGTGGGAACATTATTATGCATGTGTGGCAAGACAAGTCGGGCATTTACTTTACTATTGCATACGTGGCGGGACAAGGTGGGCTATGTCAGGGATTGATTTGTGATGGCTTGGAGGCATTCTTGTTGTTGATATTTGTGTAGTGGTACACTTACTTGTGTGAGCTTTATCTAGTGAAAGTTGTGAGAAAACATTCTACGTGATGCCCGTTTCTTTTCTTATGCTTACTAGCTGGTATGAACTATGTTAGGACATTTGCACAAGCATACACGTAGTTAAACACTCTTATCGGTTAAGATATTTTCTTGATATTGTTGAGTATAAATGTGCACCCTTGTTTACTTGCCTTCTATGCGAGGATGGCTCTATTTGGCACGTGAGTCATCAGTGCGGTTATGAAGTATAATGGGAGCACAGGATGCTAAGTGTTAGGGTTAAGGTATTGGGACCCGTGAGTTCTGAATAGTCTGAGGTTCGGTACCTTGTGGAACTTATTGACTAAAACCTGATGCGAAAACCGTCATTTTTTTTGAGTTGTACTTGTCCATTTCTTTATCTGTGATTATCGGACTTAAGTTGTGTTTTCGCTCATTCTTTTATGTCATTATTATGGTGTTCTGCTGATAGTTGTTGTTTTCTTTCCTTATTGCAATTACCGTATTACTTTCCATTTGCGTAGTCTTTACGTAGATATCATACTCTGTTGTTCCTATACTTATACTTGTTCAGGTTATTTAATCCAGTAGGTGTCTTGACTTTTTCTCGTCACTACTCCACTGAGGTTAGTCTTGATACTTGCTGGGTACCGCCTGTCGCGCCCCCCTCTTTCCTCTCCTTTCGGATCGGTCAGGGTTTTTGACATTATTGGGACAACTCATTTCCTTTTGGGATAAAGGATGTGAAGGATTTGAAGAGTCGCCACCTAACGAATTAAGGTGCGTTAGGGCATATATTAAGGGTCACAATAACACTAACTGAATAACCAGAGATGGGGTAAGGGATTGAAATTACTCCAAGGGGAAGGTGTTAGGCACCCCTCAAAGTCCACAACCGTGGTTCCCGACCAAACAAGCTTTGCGAATTCAAGCAAGTAGCAAATAGGCAGTCAAAGTATACACATGGAAACAAGTAATGATTTTGAAAAAGATTCGCAGTCTAAGCACACATATGTAATAAAGTTTTGAAAGATTTATGGTCTAAGCACACATATGTAGGGGATAGGGGAGTCCTAAGTTGTTTATCCTATAGGATCACATCAATTCAATGCCCGGTAATCACTCCTCAGTGAGGGCTACACGTGGAATTAGCGCACCGGTCATCATATCCATATCTACCCTTTACCCTACCCCTTAGCGGTTCTTAAGCGAATTTATTTAGCAATCTCTATGCATGTTGTTACCCGTCCCTTCTTAATGGTCCTGGAGGAATTTAGGACCTCTAGATATAGGTAGTTCTAGACAAACCCCTAAGGTTTTAAAAGGATAAAATTCTAAGCGACGGGCAAGAACAAATATGACTAATAAGATAAATGCAGGAAAGCAGTTATGAGGCCCATATTTACCTCCACAAGTAATGCACATAATCATCACGTCTCAGACACAAACAAGAGGCAATTTTATTAGACAGGATCCTAAGACAGGATATCTAAGTGAATATCAATGCACAGAAATATGCAGCTTTATTTCATAAACTCAGAAGCAGGGGCGTAATCAGTTTGCCTACTGATTTTTAAGCTTGTTAACCTTTAGACAGTTCAAAAGTTGTTTTTGCCTAAAAACATGTTGTTCTAGGTGTTACAAAAATGCATGGATTGTTACTAGTTTTATCTAAAACAGGATAATCATATGCGAGATTGCTTAATCCTCTTTCATGAATCAGTAGTTTAAACTAGGCGTGGCTAAGCAAATACGAACGAAATCCTAGAGCATGGTATCTAATATACACATATAAAATGCAGAATGGTTAAGACATGATTTCAGGATGTGTATAATTCCTAAAGCATGATTTCTAAAATGCACAGAGAATTACAGAGTTGTTAAGCACGATTTATGAAGGCACATGTAGCAATAGTTTACGTTAATTATCCTAAGAGCAGGATCTCTAAGTGGTAAGCATACGCATGCATTAAGGACATGTTGTACGTTAAAGCAGTAAACATGAAAGCCTTAAAGACATGATGTCTAATGCATGTTTGTCATGGTTTGAATGAATATGTTGGTCCTAAGCATGGATTCTAATGCAGATATAGGGAATGTAAAAGCCTAAGGAATGATTTCTACCCAATGATAGAATATATAACTACCCTCCCCATTTCACTAGCGCTCAATAACTGTTTACAATAATTATTACAAACCAACAGCTGAATAAATTACATAAATAGATAGAAAAGAAGAAGTTAAACTATATGGAGCTTGAAGTAGGCCCAAATGTACCAAACTTTCCATAGCCTCATATGCCAAAGTTTCATAGACTTTCTTATGTCCGAGTGTGTCAGAGTTCCCTAAGGACCTCAAGGATCCCGGGAAGTGTTCACACCCAGATTTCATAACCAAAACTGAGTAAGTTCAGTGTGGAAGAGCCAACTCCAGTGCATCAGAGTTCCAAGGGATCCCAAAGCAGTCACATACTGGAGGGGCAAGACTTAAGGACCTAAGAGTAGAGTGAGAGTGCTTGACATAGTTTTGAAAAGGTTTTAATAGGAAAGCAGTGTTTGAAAAAGACTCAGTTGAATGAAGAAGTCTTATAAAAATAGGAGTTGTTTAATAGTAAAATAGTTTGAAAAAGAACAATGTAGTCAAACAAACAACAGATCAACCATACAACAATCAGATTCAACATTGCTCAACAATAAACTTTCACACAGGGAAGTTGGGAACTGATAGGGCATGTACAGTGAACATATAACAGGCAGAAGCACAAAAGTTTTAAGGAATAACAGACAATAGGGTAGGGATTCCAAAATTGCTAATTGGAACATAATGGTACTAGGCCAAGTTAAACATAGAATCAAAAAACAAAGGTTAACAGATTGTTTTGCAAACAAGTGCATACCAAAAACTAGGTAACATATAAACAAACATTCAAAAACAGAGTAGAGTCAAATTTAGACAGACTACAAAGGGAATAAACAGGCTCATAAGCACGCTGATCCTAAGAGGGGTTAGGACATAACTAGTATACTAAGTAGAACAAGTTAACCACATGTTGAAAAGCTAAACAATAGACAGAAACATATTAGTAACATGATAAACTGAAGCAGTAGAAGAAACACATTGGTTTTGGAACTTGAATTGAAATCAGAACATACCCGTAAAGAGAGTAAACACAAAGTGAAGAACAAGAGAGTGTAATAATTAGCCTTGGCTTGCAGCCGGCTAATTTAGTAACAATTGCAAGTAACAAAGAAAGCAGAAGAGCTTTTGAGTGTATGAGAGATGTGAACTAATGTGAGTTCATGTGTATTTGAGACTGTCTAATGAGAGTAGAAGAGAGCAATATATATAGTATTTTGAAAGCTAAGTAAAATAAGGTAAGAATCAAAATTGTACAGTGATTATGGAACTCAGAATCAATTAGAGTAAAATCAGTCCAAGTCTTCCCTTAATTAAGGGAATCAGTTCAAACGGTAAAGAACAGGTAACAAGTAAGGAAAGAAATCATGTTAAGCTGGAGCATAACAAATAAGGAAATAATTCAAACACAGTAGGTACAGAGTAAGCAATTAGGGCTAGATACATAAGGTCTAATTAAGGAAACAATCAGTAGGAACCAATTAATAATATAGTCAATCACATAATAAGATAAAAAAATAGTTTACAGGTTGTAAAAACAGGAAAAGGTAATCGGAAATTAGTAAAGAGTATCAACATAGGAAATCGGGGATTCAAAGAATCAAAGAATAGCGCTGACTAAGGAAAATAGTGTAGACTCCCATGAATAAACAAATAAACCCAAACATAAACAGAAGGAATTGGAATATATGAAAACCTAATGGACATATTAGGGTAAAAAATTAAACGAAGCAGAACCCAAGAGAATCAAACATACAGACAAGTTGAGCGAATAGACAGTAAAGATGAACTCAGAACCCAAAACTAAAGCTGGAAAACTATGGTTTTTTAACATAATTAGTTAGGTTAAGGGAGAACCTAAATGAAAACCGTTTAAACACAATAAAAATCATAGAATAACACTTAAAAATCAGAGAAAATCATTTTAAAGAGAAGTTCAAAAACCCTAGTTATGAAGATGAAGAGACGCTTAGAAAATCAGAAAGGTTTTCATATAAAAACAGTAAAATAGCTCAAATATACTCAGATCTGTTATAGATCTAAATATCCAAGAGATGAAGTTAGGGTTTTGAGAGAGATAACCCAGAGATAGAGATATTCCGGCGTAGAAGCCATAGATTTAGTAATAAAATAGGACGATCTTACTCAATCGAGCCATAGTGGCCTGAGAATGGTGAGAACAGGCCCAGGGGTGAGTGAACAGCCACTGGTCCCCTTGAGGACCTCAAGATAGCAAGAATCCTGACCATAGGAGAGCCATTAGGGATAGGAGTGGTGGTGAGCCATCATTATTAACGGCGAGCAAGCAACCGACGGAGGGGGGGTTAGGGTTAGGCAGAGGGAGTTTTGAGAGAGAAGGAAAGGGGTGACGGCGAGTGAGTGAGGAGTGAATGAGAGGTTTGGGGGGGGGGGGAGGTTCATTAGGTTAATTTAGGAAAGAACGAATCCGGGCCGTTGATCAAAATTGATCAACGACCAAGATTTAATCAGCATTGGGTCGAGTAGGATTTAGGGATTGGGCCTGGGTATTTGGGTTGGCCTAATTAGGTATGTGTGCTGGTTTAGTTAAGGAATTTGGGCTGGTTTAAATAGGTTATAATTGAAATGAAATGGGGCTATTTGTTAAATACCCAATTCGAATTAGTTAAAATAATTTATAAAATAGCTAGAAATTATAAAAAATGAATTTCATGCATAAAAAATAGTTGAAAATGATTATTTAGTATTTTAAAATACAAAGGATAAATTTCTGGTAAAAAATAGTACGAAATTATATGTTTGGGCTATAATTGCAAAGTCATTGCAATTATAGCCAAAAGATGTCAATTTGACTAATTACGGAATAGTTAAATCAAGAAATATTTTTGAAATTATTTGTAATGTAATTTTATAATTATTTGTTGGAAATAAAATACTGGACAAATTAATAAAACATAAAAAAATTATGGCAAAATACCAATTGCTAGTAATGCATGATTTTGAAGGTATATATGCAATTAAAAAATATTTTGGGAAAAATTGGGTGTCGACACCGCTGTGATGTACTCATACTACACTTCTGTACATTTTTGTGTAGATCCAGGTATTTACAGAGTCAGTTGATCTTTAGCTAATTGTGCGGACTGTTGCTGTGGAGACTCAAGGTAAACCTGCTGCTGCGTTCGCAGGCTTCAGAGTTACCTTCCTATTTTGTATTCATACTGTTTACTTTATTTCAAACAGTTGTATTTAGAAATTTTAGCAAAACTATGTAGAGCTTATGACTTGTACTATCGATTGTTGGGAATTGTAGATGTTATAAAGAATTCCATTTCAAAAGTTGTTAGATATTATTTATTATTATTATTATTCAATAAATATTAGACTTATCTAGTTCTTAAGAGTAAGTGTCATCACGATACCAAACATGGAAAAAATTGGATCGTGACAGCGGGGGTATAAATACTAGTTTAACCTAAAACAAATGCGTTTTTCTTCTGCTCTATTTTTCCGCACGTTTTTATGATTGGGGTTGTTTGGTAAAATATGGGATTAAATTTGAGATACTTTATTATACGATTGATTGAAATAAAATCGTGATATAAATTATAATATTACTCTTTTCTCCAAAACTTTGGAGAGAGATAATAATTTTAAAATTATCTCCAAATAATTAATTCTAATATAACTTATTTTGCAATCAAACGACCCCTTAATAATCATCTTAATTCTTGTTCAGTATCCTTTCCTCCCAGGAAACAAAAAGTCTCATTTGTTCCATCAACTTTCTGAAAAAGGCCAAATACACCCCTTGAATACTTTTTCTCCTGGGGCTGTTCCTCCCAAGAAAACGCCAGCCATCATACTAAAAATTGCTGGGGTTTTCTTCTAATCATCATTCACCAAAATCCCATTTTTACAGATTTGCTTTTTCTATCTCTGCATGTGAAACAGAAAAAAAAAAAAAAAAAATAGAAGAAAGCTAAAAAGATGGTTTGGGAGCCCATTCTTTGGCTGATTTTTTTAGCAATTAATATTTCCCTCATCTCATTAATCATCTATCAGGTACCCTTTTTGCCCTTGATTCCCGAACTCCATTCAGCTTCTATTCTTTGTTTCTCCTTCATAAGGTTTTTGGAAGATAAATGAAAATTTAATTTGATGTTTATTTCACAAATTCTATTTGGGAAAGTTATATTTTTCCCCCCGAATTTAATGGTTATTTGTGTATAACAAAGTATTACTAGTGATTAGTGCATAGTTAACTAGTTATTGTTATATTTTGTTTTATTTTTTTCTGTATTTATTGTGTGTTATTTCTAGGAGTCATCTTTTGAAAAAGTTCCAACTAATATGTTCATCTTATCATCAAAAAAAGAATCTTTTTAGACTTGTGTTGAAGTTGATCACTAAAAGTTTTGAGTTTTTGTTGTATACTTTTCTGGGTCTGTGGCAAAAAAAATAAAAAAAAATTCTGCGGTCTCAATGTTTTTGCAGTTATGAAGGTTCTTATGAATTATTTACTTCATTTCAAGACCACTACATTGTTCTTTTTGTGCACATCAGTTATTTCCTTGTTTCTTGTGTCTGAAGTTGTTTATTTGGCTTTCTGTAGATTGTGTGTTTAACAGATTTGGAAGCTGATTATATGAACCCTTACGAGTCTTCGTCTCGTATCAACTCTGTGGTCCTTAAAGAGTATATTTTACATGGTGCATTTTGCATCCTATTCCTTATCACAGGGCATTGGTTTATTTTCCTGCTAATGCTTCTTCCTGCTTACTATAATGCCAGAAAGTAAGTTTCTTTTCTTAAATGGGAGATACTTATGGCTTACCTTAAAAAAATGTCCCTGTTCATTGATATTCTGATTACTTGTTCTGCTATTTTGTTTTGTCAAAGTATTGTGGAGAACTTGGTGTCTGTATGAGTATGCAACCTCATTACTTACTAATGCTGATATGCAGCCCACTGCTTTTATCTTATATTATTCTGTCGCTATTACTTTCTGAAATTAGTGAAGGAGCTTGGTAGATTATCAACCTGATGCTATTACTTAAGTTATAAATTGTACATTTACATCTTATGTATGATTAATAAATCTCTTACTGATATGTCCTTTCAATATGTTAAAGAGATACCACTTAAGGTCTTTTTGGAGTTGTGGAGTTTGCAACTATGCCTATAACTGGTGGTAATTCAGTTTACTGTAAAACACCATTCTAACAGATGTACGCGCTAGGAATATGAATGTTCTAGATAAACAGATATTATATGTGATAAGGAGGAGTACGAGCTGCTTCTCAGTCAATGGTTAAGCTCAGACGTCGACAGACCAGTTGCCGAATTTTATGTTTATACTTCCAAATATGGTTATGATCGAGCTGTTCATAACTGCATCTCAAGAAACTTTTGCAAGATCTAAAATCTGCGAAACTTAGTATAAGAAAATAATAAGAGTGTTATTCTATTATAGTAGATACATGTGCAATGCTTTCTAAATTGGACAAAAAGTAAGAGGAACTGGATGACACTCAGTGGCAGAAAAAGCTTAAAAGTCCGTCTATTATCAACCACAAAAATTCATGGTGGTGGAATGAATAAGGTGCATGGAGATTTTAAGTAAAAGGAGACTGTTATAGAAAGTTATTGACATCGAAAGTTGGAGAGAGCTTTTGAATAGTAAAAGAAGTTAAAAAGACAATTAGCAAAATCTCATATAAAGCATAACGACTTGTACTGAAAGTTAGGGATGCTAGAAATGGAGAAAGAACTTTATAAGCTAAGCTAACATGATTGTGAGAGAACAATTTCCTTTCTCAAAACAAAGAGAAGGTAAAGACAAATGGCAACAAGTTGTGACAGGAGACAGTGCAACAAAAGAGAGATATCAATGCTGCTATCCTGATCAATTGTTCAACACAATTACACAAATGACTAGGATAACTACAGATCTTCATACATTCATGAGAGACTTAAACCTTAGCTACACTCATAGAATTAGGTCTACTACGATGATGGATGCCACGAAGAGTATGTGGTCCAGATGATATCTTTATAGTTATGTGGTCCAGATGATATCTTTATAGTGGTTTTCTTTCAGGTAATATTAATTTGTGTGTCTCCTGCTGTGACGATGCAGCTTGTCTTGTTTACATAATTACATGACACTGAAACAAAGGGTTCTAGATACAATTTAAAATTTATGTTCTTGTCTTTGAAAGATGGTATCTTAGATTGCTTTATTTAAATCTTAACTAAGGGAGGTGTTATGATGCTATCTTAGATTGCTTTATTTAAATCTTAACTAAGGGAGGTGTTATTGCATTGCAGATTCTTAAACCGGCAGCATCTTATTGACGTGACTGAAGTTTTTAGGTTCATTGAGTCTGAGAAGAAGATTCGGATATTCAAGCTGGGTTTCTACTTGGTCCTCTTTGTTCTAGTGCTTGTCAGGTTTTATTACGACTCTTGAGCCTATTATTTTCCTACTTTTACTCATATATTCTCTCAAGATATGCTAATACTAGCTTGATTGCCGTTTCTACATAGAATTTCCAATGGAGGGACGCGTTCTACTTTGCTATCAGTTTTCCGGTCCAATGATGGAGATTTTGATATTCACTCCTCAGTTCTTGAATTCTAGACAGGTTTTAGGTCTGATTAGGTGTCTCCTTTGACTTTGAAAAGTAAAATATGTTCTTTTTCTCATAATAGGACAGACAGGACTGCGTATCTGATATTGACTCCCTGTTCTTGTTTGCGCTCCATATTAGGCTTTCTGTCTCTTTTAATTTTTTTTATTTTAGTAATTACTGGCATAAAATAATAGAATAAAGATTATTGAATAAGCTTGACTCGATCCAATGCGAGTATCTTGCATCTTATGCAGCTGTAGTTTGCTCAAAGTTTCTTCACATCTTGTGGAGCCTCTATCTAACCATCTGATAAGTCCAGTAATGATGTATTATAGTTAAAATCAGTTCCAATTTTAGCTCCAGAGAGAGAAGCATTGGCCTTAGTACAATGTATTCCAGTTTCCATAGTATGAGCTTGGCATTTTTTAATTCAAATTACAGCTAACGGATGACAAGGTTGTCCATCTGCACTACAGTAAATGGAATCTTGAATAATTTTTTTCTTTTTTGATAAGGAATCTTGAATATACACTTAAAGAGTTAAAGCGATCAAGATTATCTTAAGAGCTACTAAAAAAAAAAGGAATGGCAAGTATTTGTGTGCTGCTGTAAATTTGGTTGGAAAAGTTGGTACTTGAGAATTATTGTTGAAAAGTATATTGGAGCTGCAGATAGCTAGTGAGAAGAAGTGGTAGAGTAGCATTTTTTGTGGAGCAGTTACAAAATGGTGTCACATGTTCAGTTAAGAAGTAGAAGCCATAATCATACTACCGGTGCGAAGTGAAAAATATTGTAGGTTAACCTGAGTGTTATTGTTTAGTTGCTGAAAAGTGTGATGTTGGTCTGGAGTAGAATGTTAACTCAAAAGTGTTACTCCCGTCCGGATTTATGTGACACTCTTTCCTTTTTAGTCTGTCCCAGTCCCAAAAAAATGAAATCTAATATCTTTCTGTATTTAGTGACTATTTAACTTTAAACTTCTCATTTCACCTTTAATGTGATGATTTATAGCCACACAAATTTCTATGGCTTGTTTTAGACCACAAGTTCCAAAAGTCTATCTTTCATTCTTAAACTTCGTGCCAGTCAAATACCGTTGCATAAATTGGGACGTAGGGAGTATCAAATTCTCTTAGCTTCGGGTTGTTCAAAGATGTGATAGATCCACATGTAAGAATTGTAACGTTATACCAGGAGAAACACCAACTGTTACCCAGCATAGACTAGTAGTCTTAGATGTGAAGAGGAAGAGTGCTGCATCTAAGGAGAGGACATACAAGATATCGGGAATTAAGGGGTGGGTACTAAATGGCACAAACCAAGTAGCATTTAAGGACAAGTTACAGAAAGAAGGGGCATGAGACGTAGAAGGATACACAAATACCAAATGGAAGGAAATGTTAAGTAACATTAAGAAAGTAACAAGTGAAGTTCTAGGAGTGTCTAAACTCTAATGTTCTAGTGACTCAACCAAAAGATTTGTGGTGGTGGAAAGTGGAATGAGGAAGTGTAAAAAGCTATTAAGACCGAGAGGAGGTGTTCCTTATCAAAAAAGGCCGAGAGGTAGTACGAAAGGAAGCTACCAAAATCATAAGGAAGAGACGCATTGGAGGAAGACAAGAGAGCTAAGGAAGAAGCTAAGAAAGTAATCATCAGAGCTAGAGGGAAGTTCGTACCAAAAGTTAGGGATACGAGAAGAGAAAACGAAAATGTAAAAACTAGCACGGCTGAGAGAGAGAGGAGTAAAGATTTGAACTAGGTTAAGTGCATTAAGGATGAGTCCTAGATAGTCTTACAAGGGATAGTGAGATCAAAAAGAGATGAAGATCCTATTTTAATCAATTGTTTGATTCTAGCCATGAGGATAACTTTGCAGATCTTCATGCTTCTGCGCTAGACAACAACTGTAACTACACTTGTAGGATTAGACTCGTAGAAATAAGGGATGCCATGAAAAACGTGGAATTGAGGTACCTAAATGTAGACAGTTTAGATATCTTGTCTCATTGTTCGAGGATAGTGGAATGATAGATGAAGATGTTTCTACTTTAATTATTAAAAAAATAAAAATAGATGGAAGATGTTACACATAGGATTAAAGTAGGATAGCTGAAATGGAAGAGTTCCACAAAAGTGTAATGTGATAGGAAGATACCTACTAAACTGGAACACAAGTTTTATAGAACGGCTGTAAGGTCAGCAATGTTGTATGAGAGTGAATGTTAAGCCTCTAACCCAATATATCCACAAGATAAGTATCCAAAGATGCGAATGTTAAGATGGATGTGTGGTCACACAAGATTTGATGAGATAAAAAAATGATCACATTCGTCAGAAGGTGCAAGTAGCACATACGGAGGATAAAATGATAGAATGTCGCCCGAGATGGTCTTGCCACGCGTTAATCAGGCCTCTAGATGCATTGGTTCTTAGCGTGCAAAAATGATGATTGAAAATGTTGAAAGAGGGAGAGATAGACTTAAACTTATATGAAAAGAAGTTATCTCAAAACATTTAGAGTATCTTGGAATCCACGCAGATTTTGCAAAGGTTAGAAACATAAGGAAGCTGAAGATCCGTATAGATGATGCCAACTAGTAGACTAATGATTACCAGAAGACTCTTAGTATATTAGAGATATAATCACTAGAGTATATAAGAGAATTCTTAGAAAAAAACAATCCTTACTTGCGGATTATTGAAATATTATGGACCTAAATAGAGTAGTTAAGATATTGAGGATCTATACAACTGAACACAACTAACTTGGGATTGAGGAGTAGTAGTGTTGTGTGTGCGTGTATATACACAACAACAACAACAACCCAGTAAAATCACACAGGTACGGGGTCTGGGGAGGGTAGTGTGTATGCAGATCTTGCCTCTACCCTGATGGAGTAGAGATGTTGTTTCGATAGACCCTCGGCTCAAGAAAACGAAAAAGAGGAAAAGAGACAATTATATCCGTACCATTAACAGATAGAAATAATAACATATCTCTCTCTCTATATATATAAGATTTTGGGTGTGGGAGGGGGGGTATACCGTACATTTGGGTCCCTACTTATCCTTGTTTTGTGCTTGAGTGAATAAGTTTATAAGCACGATGGTCGAAAGCAAAATGGAGAATCAAAAGTTTTATGGAAGAGGGAG
>ML413888.1:31394-43641 GCA_005239525.1 Nicotiana knightiana
GAATCAAATAAAGAAAAGATTTTTCTGGCATCATATTTATTTGTCTTGGCATCATATTTATTTGTTCGACAAAGAACTCATTCAGAGAATGGTAGGAACATCTTGCTCGTAGTTAAAGTAACTTGTAGAGTTGAAATCCCAATCACAAAAGCTCTTATGTTTG
The DNA here is from genome assembly GCA_005239525.1 of Nicotiana knightiana. Taxonomy (NCBI): domain Eukaryota; kingdom Viridiplantae; phylum Streptophyta; class Magnoliopsida; order Solanales; family Solanaceae; genus Nicotiana; species Nicotiana knightiana. Next base: position 31,558 of record ML413888.1, read on the forward strand.
TATGCTTTTTTGAAGAAAAGTATGAAGTCGCTATGAGGTCATTGGTATTGTAAAGTATGCATAGTAAAGTGCTACTTCATGCCTGCAGATTTTGCATTGTATTTCTGAACAGAATAGATGACACAGTTGTTTTATGAAATGTTCTAGACATGGTTCAATAGCAAAAAGCACTTGATGATGTTATCTTTCTGGAAAATCCTATCAAGTATGGAAGGAGTAGATGTCATCTTAACAAAAAAGTCTGATTATACCCAAAAGGATGGGCATATTTAGTAGTATAAAATACTGTGTGCGCGACATTTAGAAGCCTTGTGATATATTTTTGTCTACATGTCTTTTCTGATCAAAATGAATTCTTCCATGCAGTCTGGTCCTATCTTTTATCAACGCTCTAGTCGATGAAGATGATGCTATTGATTTTGGTTCCTTACCACTGCCCAGTTTCTTTTGAAGATATTTTCCAAGTTTTGGTGAAGGAGATATATAGGTGAGGTCTGATCAACCAATATAGTCCTGGGAAACGTCTACCTGAGTTCCGAGCTAACCCGCTTATTCTAATTTGTATCTGGTTATTTTTCAAGAAAAAAATTGTTCAAACTGTAGCAGGGTTGACTTTTGACAGTCATTTCGAGATTTGATTGTTCGCTTGCTCTTTTGCCTCAGTCCGGTGCACTTCGACTTTTAGTTGGGTAATTCTGGTAGTTGAATATCCATATGAGCTATATGTGACTTAATTTATAGGTTACATATCTTGTAAATGTCCTGTAGACTTTTTCTAATAGAAAGCCTCATTTTGTCTCCTAGATTGGAGGTTTTTTTTTTTTGCTCTCTGTGTTTCCCTATAGCATTTGGTCGTTTAAATGAATAATGTGCTTCTCTCTCATGCTCATAATTTGAATGAATATGATGTTTGTTAACATATTTTGTCATAAGTTTGAGATTTGAATTTTGAATTGATTGGAAGGTTATCCAAGTTCGAATGTCAGACATTGATAACCAATTGTTAAATTGAAGGACAAAATTGATGTTACTTTAAGCTAATACCAATTTCTTAGTACATTGTTTATTACTTACTGAATAATAACAGGTCATTCTAACAGTTAACTTTACAAATCTCGCTCTCATAGTTTAGCAAAATCAATAGCAAAAATTCTTCTTGTATTTCTTCTTCTATCTCCTCTTTCGCTCTCATAGTTTATGAAAAGGTAAGGTTGAGCTCACATCAGAAAAAATCAGAAACAAAGCAAATATTAAGAGAAAAAATACATTTCAACTTTTTTTCTTCTCTTTTTTATTTTTTATTTTTTGTTGTTGTTGGATTGAACGAGTGGGTGTGATTGAAACTGGTTGAAAATACCTAAACGAGGCTATATACAAAATTTGAGCAAGATTAGAAGTGATTTAGATTGGTTTCAGGTAAAAAATCAGACCTAAAAATCCAACCGCGATGTGTATATTATGTTGCATATCATGTACATCCGTGTATATTACACACAGGTTTTTAAGGACATATGTGTATATCACTTTGTATAGCGTGTATACAGCACACTTTATTTATGGACGGTCACGTATATCACATTGTATATCGTATATATAACATAAATTTTTATGGATATACACAGATACATATGATATATATATGAGATATCACTGATGTATATAAAGATATACACGGGATATAATGGAGATACACATATGTAGTCGTCTTGAACTTGTGTTTTTAATCTGAAATGTATTATTACACAAAGAAGGAAAATAAAATTTTTATATACTTTTTTGATATACACATTATTATTATGTTATACATTATGATATATAAATAATATAGTTATTAATGTGTTATATGTGTTTGGATATGGAGATAAAAAACTATAAAATAATTAATGCCAATTATTGGACATGGTGCATGCCATGCCTTCGCCGATAAATTAGTGGGCCAACTTAATCTTGCATCTGTCTGATAAGTGATTATTAGGGAGACAAGACTTGGCATTTCACGTACAACTGATTTCATGAGTTGCCTTTCTCTGTCTCCGTGAAAACTACACTAATTTTTGAGGACGAGGAACAAGGAATAATTAATTTTAATATTAAATTAAGATTAGTTTGTTTTATATTTAATTAAGATAAAATTATAGTATAATTAATCTTTAAATTAATTATTTCGGCTCATTCGTTCCTTTTGATCCATGTAAGTGTTTTTTTCCAATCAAACGACCATGATAACTTGTTTCCCAATCAAACGACCCTGACAAATAGTAGATCGGGCCAATCTAGATTTGCAAAAAGCGCAATGGAGATTTGCACTTCTTACTGAACTTTTATCTTAGGCATCTACTCCTTTTGATCCATGTAAGTGTTTTTTTTTATTGTTTTCACACGAATTAAGAAAATTACCTTTTAATATTAATTAGTAATGAAATTGATCATATTAACCTTTACTATCTCTTCAATATTCCTAACACATACTCCAACACTATTTACTCCAAGGGCAATGTAGGAAAAAAATAATTAATTCATTCTTGAAATCTAGAAAAATCAGATTTCAAGTATTTATTTGGGGAAGTTACACATTTAGTCGATCAACCGAAAATGATTATATCCAATAGTCAAATATACAAAAAAATAAATATTAATTATGTATAAAATATGTATATTATGTGTTAATATACAAAAAATATATACTTTCTCTGCTAATACTTTTAAGAACGGCTATACAGTATAGTTTTCCCTATTTATTTTGTCATCTCTACTCAGTGTGAACAGGCCAAAATTCCTCATTCCAATTATCATTAATCTATATTGTTAACTGTCGTCCAGGGTTGTATGTTGGTTTTATTAGCCCAAATGTTGCCCAGTAGGACAAGGCATTTAATCTAGGTAGGCCCATTTGGCCCATGTCTTACAATTTTCTTTTCTAAAGAGAAATTATTGTAAAAATTGTACGGGCCGCCCTATTTGGTTGCTCCCTATATTTATTTTTTAAATTTTTTTTAACTTGTACCCACTTTTTAAATAATTTCAGCCCCCTTTCTCCTTCTTCTTCTTCTTCTTCTTCTTCTTCTTCTTCTTCTTCTTCTTCTTTCTTCTGCTGCTGTTGGTGCTGCTATGGAACTTCAGTTCATGAGATGATTGCCATAAATATATTTATCAGAGCTGAAGTTCGTCAGTTACAAAACAAAAACTTCAGCTCTAGAGCTGAAGTTCGCCAGTTACAAAAACAAAAACTTCAGCTCTAGAGCTGAAGTTCGCCAGTTACAAAAATAAAAACTTCAGCAATTACAAACAAAAGCTTTGCGTTAAGACGTGCACAAGTTAAACAAAAACTTCAGACAAATAGAGAACAAAATTTCAGCTACTATGCTTAAGTTCATCAATTACAAACAAAAACTTCAGCACACTTGCTACTTCAGGCCCGTTTACTAGAATGCTGAAGTTTTGCGTGATTGCCTTTGCTACTTCAGCCCCGTATGTTGAAGTTATGCGAAAAAGCGAGTACACTTGCAATTTTTTTTGCAAAAAAGACACAAGTTAAAACGTGACACAAAAAGCGGATATAAATACAAATGCCCCAATCTCAGTTGATGTGTTAAATCGATGAAAAATTATGAACAATTTTGATAGGCCGTCTATGTATTTGACAATTGAAACAGTGGGAATAGTAATTTTATTAAGATTCAGAAGATCACAAAAGGAAAGAAAACAAGGCAACTTTCATGAAATAAAAATTTATATAAAAAGTTACATTAAAAATATTAAGTTTGAAAATTAAACAAAAGAAAATTATAATATAATGGAGAGAAAATGACTGGTCATTCAGTGTGATAAAAATTGTCGGGGTTTGGATTAGCATTCGGTCCCCACACTAACGCCCACCCGATTTCAGTGTATTTCCATACGCCCTACTACCCCACTCTTTGGTGAGTCCAGAATCAAAGTGTAATTCTTTTAAACTCAAGCGACATATTCTTATGTAAAAAAAAAATTGAATATTATTTTATATATCTTAACGACACGTTTTCCTGTTAAGAAATAGCGTAATGAATAATCACGTTATATTTGAACTCAAAAAAGGCCGGAGGTATAACGCACATATAAGACGCGCTATAGTATAACGCCCTGTATACATGCACTATACCTACACCTTCCCTGACCAGAAAACCAGTGGAGTCCCCCAAAACCCCATTCCAGCAATTCCAGCGCCCCCTCCCCTACCCTCCCCCACCCCCATTTTAAAAGCAAAAAAGCTTCATTGGAGCCCATCGTCCCACAAAAAGTGTATCTTCTTGGTATTGTAGCAAGCTAACACCGAATCTAAGACATTATCGTGTAGTGGATTGCTCGTTTCGCCCCCAAAATCATCAAATCTTCACCTTTCAAAAACTTTTAAATCGAGGTATTCCGACTTATTTTTTGTTAAAACTCATGTATAAAAAATGCGTATTAGTCATTTTTACTGTGGTCTATATTTTTTCGTGATTGTTTTATAATTTAATTAATTTGTTGTTTTTTTTATCCAGATTAAATTATTTTTGTGCTAAAAATTAGTAAAATAGATAAATTATTATTTTATGAATAATTAATGTTATTAGTCGTTATAAAAAATATTTATTAGTTATTTTTTACTGTGGTATATGTATTTTTGTGATTATTTTGTGATTAAATTAACTTGTTATTTTTTCCGGATTAGATTATTTATGTGCTAAAAATTAGTAAAATAGATAGATATATTATAATATAGTGTTATGTTGTGCCCGTAATTGTAATGTAGTGCTCTTTTGTGTTATGTTGCGCTGGTAATTGTAATATAGTGCCCTTTAGTGTTATGTTGTGCCCGTAATTGTAATGTAATGCCCATGGTTGTAGTGTAGTGCCCTTTAGTGTTATGTTGTGCCCGTAATTGTAATGTAGTGCCCGTAATTATAATGTAGTGCCCGTAATTGTAACATAGTGCCCTTTAACGTAGTAAAATTGATAATAAATTTTAGTTAATGGTAGTTGACTTTGTTCATGGCCATTTTGAGTAGTGTTACTTTAGTGAAAAAATATTGAAAACTAACATATAAAATATTAATATAGAAAATATTATCAACCTAAGTATGTGTTATATGAATAAGTACTAAATTATCTTTGTAGTTGTTGAAATTAATCATTTAATTATCTATTAACCCTAAAAGAATCTGGAAAAAAAAATGATAGTTCAAACACAAAAATAGTTGAGCAAGAAACAAACATATAAAATAATAAACTAACATATAAAATAAAAAACAAACATAGAAAGTAATAAGCTAATATATAAAATAATAAACTAACATAGAAAGTAATAAACTAACATATAAAATAATAATCAAACATATAAATAATAAACTGACATATAAAATAAAAACAAACATATAAAATAATAAACTAACATATAAAATAAGAAATATTTATATAAAATAATAAACTAACATATAAAATAATAATATAAAAAATATATCAACCTAAGTAATAATATAGTAAAAATATTGGTTAAATATTAATATAAAATATATTGCAATATAGTTAAAGATGTTAAGCAATTAAAAAGAAATATACTTTAATTAATATTGTTCAATTTACAGACAACGTCATGTAGGTTCCCCTTGTGCATCCCAGACCTGCATCTCGTGAGCTACTGTTGCTACAGGATAACCATAGGTCTTCATACATTTGGGATGTGCAGTGTCTGTCCCAAACATTCCGCCCCAGTCGTATAGACGAAATGTGGGAGTTCATTAGGGTCTGCTCACAACATCCCCGTATAGTTAGAGGATACGGGTTTCTACAAGATCATAGAGATTGGCCGGTTGCAGTTCGCCTGAGCGTTGATCACGGCTATGATAGAGCGGTGGCGATCGGAGGCGCACACGTTTCATATACCCATCGGCGAGCTTACCATCACGCTTGAGGACGTGGAGGTTCTTTTCGAGTTGCGAGTTGATGGATTACCTGTAGCTTACTCGCATGCTCTTAGAGACGATAGAGGATTACATTACTTGCATATGTTGCAGCGGCTCACCGGTTTCCAGCCAACAGAGGAGACTGCATTGAGTGGGGCCAGTCGATTGCAGCTGACGCCCGTCCGACAACATTTGACGGCGATGGATGCGGAGATTACAGATGATTCACTGCCGGAGGATATGGATCGGCACACGAGATTATTGTTGCTGCTGCTGCTGATGTTTGGTGGTGTACTGTTCCTGAACACTTTGAGAAACCTAGTCAGTTTGAGATTTCTATATCATCTGGAGCAGTTAGATGATTTACCTAGTTACAGACGGGATGCAGCTATTCTAGGTTACCTGTATAGACAGACGTGCCGGGCATGTATGGGCACCCAAAGAGACGTTGCCAGATTTTTACCGCTGCTGCAGGTGAAAACATAGTCAATTGTTTTCATGATTATAACATACATAGTAAAAAGTTACCTTAAATTTTACGTCCAAAATCTATATTAGGTTTGGGCCTGGGAGCGGTTCCTGCAGTTCCATCCACCTCTACCACTGATCTCTCCGGATGCACCACCTCTACCGTTTCTCCCTTTAGCTTGGAGGTGGGTTGATAAGCATAGCTATGGACGCAAGGTCGAGACTCGACATCATCTCCCCTATTCAACATTCAAGTTACAATGATTCCCACTGAATGTGTCCATTTCACAATTGTGGGTGCCAATGTATTTCCCCATAATCCACATATTTGTTTTCAACTTTCTCATAAGCAACATCCAGTTACAACCTTGAAATCATCTACGACAAATACCTTGTATACTTCTGGAGATGAATCATGAACCACGATCTCACGACACTCTTTTATGCTGTACATTCGCACCACCCTGCTTAGGCGCGTTTTATCAGCAAAAAACATGTACTTTGACAGCACCATTGCTCTAGATTCATCCCACATTGCTGTCCGAATTTCGTCATGGTCCCTTGTGAGGGAGTCCACATCCGGCATACTTGGTAACTAATCAAGGTAGGGAATCTCCCTTGAATGAAACAACACACATTACTCGTACACTATTGGTCTAACCAGAGGTGGAGCATGCTTTCTCGTCAAATCAGGTTCATCATTCTCGTCCTCACCATCATCACCCTCATCAGGGAAGGGTGTGTCATCTCCAGACTCATAAGCGTTGTTGTCATAATCTATCATATTCCTAACTACTGTGTATCTGCCAGATTCCGATTAAATATGTCGTCTTCGGGAAATTGGGTAAGGACAGGGCCTTCAAGTTGCTCGTTTTCATTACAAAACCAATAAAGATAATGAGTTTCTCAAATTCATCCAAACTTTACATATAAACTTTATCACTCCACTTACAAATCATAATATGTTGATATCCCATGATGCACATTATCCTGTTGATGATGACTCCCAGATGGACCACCATGATCCAACACACCAAAACTAGGAATAACTGTCTGTTGGTTCATAACTTGTAAAATTCATGTATGGCCGGTACCCCCTGTGGAATATATGAGTGTTAATAAAAATTCAATACATAAAAATAAACATCGTAACACAAAGAAAAATTGAAGTTTACCATCCGACTTGTGGATTATGTAAACTTGGGGAGAAATTATGTCCTCGCTCCACGTTCATCCGTGGAGATAAGTTTAGATCTGGCCAAACTCTTTCACCCGAAACCTGTTCGGATAAAACTGCTCCAAAAAAATCACCCGATGATTGGGGTATATCCCTACTTTGCAGAACCTCATAATTATGAACGTCGTCAGCCTTGACGTACATCTCCAATATTTTTATCATAAGAAGTTCCCGGTGTTCATCCGGAGTCCTCAAAAAATTTGTCAGAGTTTCATCGTCTTCGATATTAAATTCAGTATAACAAGCAACCCCCTGTGGAATAACATAATACAGATATCTTCCAGTTACTTTAATATTCACCAAACGTTTGCTCACACTCATTTTTTTTACATAACAACGATACCAATCTATCGTATTCCATTGTAAGTTGCAACTTAATATGACACTGTGGAGAACAACTATAGCGTAGTGAGTTATTCTCCAGCACAACCTCACTCCCCCAATATAATGAAATCCTAATTTTTCGCTCTTCAGACATTATGACAAAATGCAAAATAACTTAACGAACAAATATTTCAGAGACTTGAAGGATTCTGAATGGATTTCTACCAAATTCTGAAACTCCTTAAATAAGAAAAAACCAGCCCGAAGGTACAACTATTTGATGTATAACGCATGCATAATAATCGCTATATGTGTAGCGCTAGGGGTGGCGAAATGGTTAAAAGAAAACAGTTAACCACCCATATTATCCACTAAAAAATGGGTTGGATAATGAACTTTTTAAAAATGGGTCAAATATGGATAAGAACCATATTATCTATTTAAAAAATGGATACCAATGGATACATAATGGGTTTAACTTTTACATTTGTAAAGCTTCAAATTGGGAGTTCCTCAAGTTTGGGAGACTAGGAATTCTCCCAAAAGTGATCATATTCATGAAACCATGGATAATATGGTTACCCATATTATCTGTCGGTTAACCTATTTTTTATCCGTATTAAATATGGGTCGGGTAAGATGATTTATCTGTTTTTCATTATCTGTTTTCGACCCGACCCGCCTATTTTCCACTCTTATGTAGCGCCTATAATGCATGCGCTATACCCATATGAATTATTGGTGGGTCAAGTAAGTGCAGGTGAATTATTGGTGGGGCCACATTTTATATATAGCGCGGTTATTCACCGCGCTATACCTTAACGGACAAATGTGCCATTAAGGTATGGCGCGGTGAATAACCACGCTATATATAAAATGATACTCAATTTTTTTTTACTTATTTATGTCATTTGAGTCCAAAAGAACCACACTTTGGTTCCGGACTCCTCTTTGGTTCCTTTCTCTTATACACTTTGAGCCTCCAACCCTAGTTCCCACCGGTTTTGGAAAAAAAGAAAATAAGTACTTCGATGTTTGTAATAATTAAGTAATTAATTTAATAGTTATATTTTAAAATAAAGTGTATATCAAATATCATGTTAACAAAAATAAAAATAAAATACATATTATTCAATTATTGGAGGACGTTAAAATATGTTTCACCACACATCATTTATTTGTTCATTTGACATAAACAACAAGTTGTTTGCGACAGAAAAAATCTTGTTGTCCCTGAGTGTAGATCTCTTGATTTCTTTTAAACATTTAGAGCTATTATTGTACTCTATTTTATAATAATTTTCTAAATATAAGATTTATAGAGGTATGCATGGAGCATAAACGGTATGTATAAAGAAAGTTTGTATTGAAGTAAATTGTGAAATTATGCTGAAAAAGTAAAGGCCAACTACATAATCAACCCCTTGAACTTGCTGATTTGTTTAGACACCTAGGGTGTGTTTGGTACGAATTTTCCGTAACTCTCTCTCAACCTTCCCCACTCTATCCCCTCTCTCCGAAAAAATGCTTTTTTTTTTCTTTTTCAAATTTCAGTTTTTATGTTATCACTCACCCTACTATCCCTCTACCCCACCCCCACCCCCACCCCCTCCCGTAAAAAAAAATTATTTTTTTACCTTGTTTTTCTTTTTTGGAATTTCAAATTTCTATTTTTTTTGTTTTTCTGCACCCCCACCCCCTCACCTGCCCCCCACCTCGCACAAAAAAAAATTTTCCTTCTTATTTTGTAATTTTAAATTTCTGTTTTTTGTTTTTCTGCCCTCTCCCACGAAAAAAACATTTTTTTAAAATATATTTTTCAGTTTTAGTTTTTTTTATTTATCAGTTTGAAGGTTCAAAATTTTACAAGTTTCAAAGTTAAGAGTTCGGAGGTTTATGTGCTTAGAAATTATAAAGTTTACGGGTTCAAAATTCCGCGCTTGAAAGTTTAGCGGTTCGAAAGTTTATGAAATTTGTGAGTTCGAAAGCTTGTTGGTTTGAAAGTTTATGACTTCATGTTTATTATATCTAATTATTTATGAATACTCTTGAGAAGTCATTTTCCTTAATTTGTGTACCAAATATCAAAAAATGAATAAAACTACTACTTGTTTTCCAAGTTCCGTTATACCAAACACACATCTAAACTAAGGATATAACCTATTACTACCGGTTGATTTGTTTGGCCAAAAATAAATGATCTCTAGCCATTTATTACTTCACCGATTACACTTACCTTTTCTTTTATCACATTTTTTTTCATTTAACTTGCTTTATTATAACAGAAGTAATTTATAGTAGTAATACTTTTTATGTAGTTTTAATTATGTCAATTTTATTTAAAATTTGGAAAACGTTTATACCGAATTAAGATCGAAACTAGAATAACTAATCTATTCTTGTTATAAAATAATAAAAGAAGAAGAAGAGTATTACAGAGAAAAGTAGATAGAGAATTCTTAATGATTTGAGATGAATTACAATGGAATAGAACCCCTCTATTTATAAGAAAAAAATGACTTAACCACCAAGTAACAAACTCTAAAATCTCTCTAAAATATAGACATTCACCATAAATAAAATATTGTTTATAACACTCCCCCTTGAATGTCTATTCAATAGGTAAAGTACCTCGTTAAAACCTTAACTAAAATAAAATTTAGTGGAAAAAAGATTACAGAGAAGGAAAAAGAGTACACATGTTTAGAAATACGCCTTTTTGGTTTCCTCGTTAAATACCTTGCAACGAAATCCCAATGGGACAAAACCTATTAAGGAAAAAAGTGTACAACGCGTATTTACTCCCCCTGCTAAGAACATCATTTCAGATATTTGAGTCTTTGCATTCCAATCTTGTGTACCATCTTCAAAAGACCGTTGGTAGATATTTGACAAACAAATCATCCATATTAACTTGAATGAATATATTGCACCTTGAGATAATCATTCTTGATAGATATGTAATGTCTTCATAAAATGTCGTGGAATGACCTTTTCAATATCTCCATAGAGATAATTTTCGCTATCACATTATCATGCTTATAATTATAGCAAGATACATATGTGCACACATTGTACTTAGGATGTGGTACTTCAGGACCATAAATTGTATATGCTTAAAGCAGTTTAAATCCTTCAGAGATTCTCATATAAGTTAAGTCATATAAGCCGTATAAACCATGTAAATTGACTTTAGATGCATATCAAGTTTTCATGTCATGCTAGACATATAAGATAAATAAAAGTGATTGCACACATCATTGACTTTATACTTTCATGTGTATGAACTACATAGCCAAAACTACATGTCTTTCATATTAAACCAATTCTATTCAAATTTTGTCTTTCATGTAGAGATCTTTTTGTGATGACCCGATAGGTCATCTTATATTTTAGAACCTAATTTTGTGTTTCGAGGTCTCAAAAACCTCATTTTAGCCTTTCTCAATTTGCGTGCGCAGTCGGGGTGTTCTTCCGGAAGGCTTATATGTTAAAACTGATAAAGATAAGAATTTTTTCTTAAAAATTTATTTAAGTTGACTACGGTCAACGTTTTAAGCAAACGGTCCCGGATTCATATTTTGACGGTCCCGGTGGGTCCATATCGTAATTTGAGACCTGGGTGTATGCCCGGAATCGAATTCGTAGGTCCATAGCTTGAGTTATTGATTTTTTGTGAAAAATTGGAAGTTTGAAAGTTTTATGGTTTTTTAAGGATCGACTGATGTTTGGATTTATTGATACCGGGTCCGTATTTTGGTTCCGGAACTCGGTACAGGTCCACTATGATATTTATGACTTGTCTGTCTAAATTGGTAAGAAATGGAGTTGATTTGACGTGATTCGGACGTTCGGTTGTGAAAATAGAAGTTTTAAAGCTTTCTTGAAAATTTCCTTTGATTTGGTGTCCGATTCATAGTTCTAGGCGTTATTTTGGTGTTTTGATCGCGCGAGCGAGTTCGTATGATGTTTTAGGACTTGTGTGCATATTTGGTTTGGAGCCCCGAGGGCTCGGGTGAGTTTCAGATAGGCTACGGAATGGTTTGAACTTAGAAAATCATAGCTGGTGCATCGTATCTGCAAATTTCGCATTTGCGAAGAGACAATCTCATTTGCAAGCATTGGGCTTGGGGG
>ML413888.1:44160-85066 GCA_005239525.1 Nicotiana knightiana
AGGCTTCGCATTTGCGAAAACTTGGGTCACAATTGCGATCCTCAGATTTCGCATTTGCGAACATTTTGTTCGCATTTGCGAAGGCAGCAGAAATGAGGGAGTTTCGCATTTGCGAAGCTTTTCTTGCATTTGCAGGCTTCACATTTGCAAAGCCTAGGTCGCAAATGCGACATCTACAGCTGAACAAAATATGACTTAGACGGAATTTTTGGTTCATTCTTCAAATTTTTCAAAACCTAAAACCTTAGAGGCGATTTTTCCAAGGTTCTTTCTTCCCCAAATCATTGGTAACTGATTTTAACCTTCATGGTGGAATTTGGGGGTTTTTGGGTAGAAATTAGGAATTTGGTAAATTGGGAATTTAGACCTCAAATTGAGGTCGGATTCCCAAACAAATTACATAACTGGGCTCGGGGGTAAATGGATAATTGGGTTTTGGTCTGAACTTCAGGATTGGACCAAGTGGGCCCGGGAGTTGACTTTTACTCACTTTTTTCAAAAATAGCCTAAATTGTATTCTTTGCAATTGTGGGTAGGTCCTAAGGCTTAATTTGAATCGTTTGGTTGGTAATTTGCTAGATTTTATTGGTTCGAAAGCTTGTTTGAGAGGCAAAGTTGTGATTGAGAAGTGAGTGGTCTTTGGAGCGAGGTAAGTGTTGTGTCTAACCCTGACTTGAGGGAATTAGGAACCCTCGAATTATTTGCTATGTGAATTTCGTGTGAGCGGCATATATGTGAGGTGAACAGTGCTTATGCGTCGCCAAATTATCCGTTTTCCTGCTTTTCATGCATTATCTCTTTCCTTGTCTTAATTGTTACATGCTCTACACGTGTTCACATGCCTAATTGCTACTTGTTAGTCATTGTATCCTCCTGTTCATGATATTAGCTCTTTCCATAGTTTCATGGTCTCCTATTACTTGTTCAAGTTGGTTTGTTTGTACCTTCTAGTTGTAAATTATGGATTTGTCTCACTGTATATTATTGTTTATGCGGATTTTCATGTTGTACAAGGTTTCCTATTGTTTCGGTTTTGTGTTTAGGAATCGTAAAGGATTTCCGTGATTTGAACTGTGAGTTTACTGTGCATACTAAATACTCGATATTGATATGGTGGGATCAGGTTGCACGCTGCAATAGGTGAAATACGGATGATATGTTGAGGTGAAATAAGGGAGAATCTATATTATACAGTGGAATCGGGTTGCACGCTGCAAAAGGTGTTATAAGGATGGATTGTTGTGGTAGTATAAGGGTGAACCATGCCTATGATATTGTGATATGGTGGGATCGGGTTTAGTGCCGCAACACTTATATATATGTATTCATTGTTGTTTATGTTGTTATGAGGAATTAAGGGAGGATTATGTGACGTACAGTGGGATCAGGTTGCGTGCCGCAAAAACCTATATGTTTATATTTCGCTGAGCTGTGTAATCGTTACAATATTTTCTTTGCACTTAAGGATTGGTAAATTCTGAACGTTGCTGGATTATTTCCTGGAGTTGTAGTTATCACTTGCACTTTACTATTTTATTCCATTCCGTATTTCCTTTTCTGTCTTTATTACATATATTACGTACATGTTGTAGTGTGAGTGACCCGCCTTAGCCTCGTCACTACTTCGTCGAGGTTAGGCTCGACACTTACAGAGTACATGGAGTCGGTTGTACTCGTACTTTAATCTGCTTCTTGTGCAGATTTTGGCATTGGTCCCAGCTGATCGAGAGGCGTAGCAGCTCAGATTGGTTCATCAGAGACTCAAATAGATCTGTTAGGGTTTGCAGACCTTGAAGTCCCCATCTATCTTTTTCTGTTTTTCACTATTTTTTTTGTTCAACAGTTGAATTTCTTTCAGACTTTTACTTGTAGTAAATCCTAGAAGTTCGTGAATTGTGACTTCAGATCGGAGTTGTAGTATATATTAAAGCTTTCATATCATCCCGCACTCGCTTTATTTTGTTTTAGCTTATTTGCTGTTATTTACTGAATTAAATAAGGATTGGCTTAATAATTCTATAATTTTGGCTTGCCTAGCAAGTAAAATGTTAGGCGCCATCACGGTCCCGAAGGTGGGAATTTCAGGTCATGACAAGCTGATATCAGAACACTAGGTTGCCTAGGTATCATAATTCACGAGCGAGCTTAGTAGAGTCTGGAGGATCGGTATGGAGACGTCTGTACTATCTTCCAAAGGCTATGAAGTTTAGGAACAAATTTCACTTCTATTCTTCTTTGTCATGCGATTTTGTTCTCTCAATGCTAATTGAACTCTTTTACTCTTATTCTCTCACAGATGGAGAGAACACGTACCACATCTTCATCTGAGAAGCAGCCAGAGCCTCCAGTGGTATATGCTACGAGGGGCAGAGGTCAAGGCCGAGGCTGTGCGAGAGCCTCCAATGGCAGCACCTAGTGCTTCAGAACACTTTGGTCCATTTGGTGGGCCTTATGGAGAGTGTGGCCCAGACTGGTGCATTTACCTTGGCACTAGCCGTCTTTCAGGTTGGAGGAGGAGAACATACTCCTGCTACTCACACTCTGGAGCAGATGGCTCCCCTGTATCAGACTCCAACAGCTCATCCAGTCGGAGTAGTTCAACCGGTTGTTGCGACATAGGCCGGTGATGGGTCAGATGCTTCTGAGGCTTTGTGGAGATTGGACAGGTTTACCAAGCTCTTTCCAATTCACTTCAGCAGTGCATCTTCAGAGGATCCCCAGGAGTATCTTGAAAGCTTTCATGAGGTGCTTCGGAACATGGGTATAGTGGAGACCAATGCGGTCGATTTTGCTGCATTTCAAATGACTGGTTCCGCCAAGAAATGGTGGAGAGATTATTTGTTGACCAGACCAGCTGGATCACCTGCTCTTACTTGGGACCAGTTCTCTCAGCTCTTCCTAGAGAAGTTTCTCCCTATCACATTGAGAGAGGAGGATCGTCGTTCGTTCGAGCATCTCCAGCAGGGTAGTATGACTGATACCCAATATGAAACCCATTTTGTGGATTTGGCCCGTCATGCTCTTCTTCTGATTCCTACCGAGAGAGAGTGGGTGAGGAGGTTTATTGACGGACTTGCTCAGCCTATCAGATTGCAGATGGCTAAGGAGACTGGGAGTGAGATTTCTTTTCAGGCGGCTGCTAATGTCACCAGGCGAGTCGAGATGGTTCTTGCACAGGGAGGTCAGGTGTCTGACAAGAGACTTCGTCATTCCGGTGGGTTCAACAGTGCCTCATCTGGAGGCAAGGGTACTTTTGGTAGGGCCATCTTCCCAAGCCATTTCATTCAGCGCTTCAGGAATCCCACAGTGCTTCAGGGAGTCGTGGTTCTTATGTGCCTCATTCTAGACAGCCAACCTACAATGCACCACCAGCTCCTATCAGTGCACCTCATATTCAGAGTTATTACCGTGGTCATTCGGCCCGTTCGGGTCAGTCTCAATTTTCACAGCCATAGTATCAGGATGGATGTTTCGGGTGTGGTGGTTATGGGCATATCAGGAGGACCCGTCTGAGATTATTGGGCGTCCAACCACAACATCAGGTTTCTCGTGCCATGGTTCCGGCACCAGTTTCTCTGCTCAGCAAGCTAGAGGCAGGGGTCAGGTAGCCAGAGGTAGAAGCCAGACTGTTAGCGGTGGAAGTCGGGCCGTTAGAGGTGGAGGTCATCCAGCTAGAGGCCATCCCAGGGACGTGGTTCAGAGTGGTTGGGCCCAGCCCCGATGTTATGCTTTTCCATCCAAGCCTGAGGCCGAGTCATTTGATGCTGTTATTACAGGTACTGTTTTAGTTTGCAGTAGAGATGCTTCAGTTTTATTTGATCCGGGTTCTACTTACTCCTATGTGTCATCCTATTTTGCTTCATATTTGGTTGTGTCTCGTGATTATTTGTGTGCTCCTGTGTATGTGTCCACACCTATAGAGGATGCTATTATTATAGATCGTGTTTATCATTCGTGTGTGGTCACCATTGCTAGTCTTGAGACTAGTGCAAATCTTCTACTTCTCGATATGGTCGATTTTGATGTTATTCTGGGTATGGATTGGCTGTCACCTTATCATGCTATATTGTATTGTCACGCAAGGATGATGACCTTAGCCTTGCCAGAGTTACCTCGATTAGAGTGGAGAGGGACTTTTGTCCATTCTACCAGCAGGGTTATCTCTTATGTGAAGGCTTGGCATATGGTCGAGAAGGGGTGTCTAGCTTATTTGGATCATGTCTGCAATTCTAGTGAGGAGGTTCCGTTCATGGATTCAGTACAGTTGTTCGTGAGTTTCCAGAGGTGTTTCCTGCAGACCTGCCGGGGATGCCACCCGACAAGGATATTGATTTCTTTATTGATTTGGCTTCGGGCACTCAGCCCATCTCTATTCCGCCATACCATATGGCCCCGCCGGAGTTGAAAGAATTGAAGGAGCAGTTCTAGGATTTTCTTGATAAGGGCTTCATTAGACCTAGTGTCTCGCCCTGGGGTGCGCCTATTTTTTTCGTGAAGAATAAGGACGGATCGATGAGGATGTGCATAGATTATCGGCAGTTGAACAAAGTCACCATCAAGAACAAGTACCCATTGCCCAGGATTGATGACTTATTTTATCAGCTTCAGGGTTCCAAGGTGTTTTCAAAGATTGATTTGAGATATGGCTACCATCATTTGAGGATTAGGGCATCCGATGTCCCTAAGACAGCTTTTCGGACTCGATGCATGCATTATGAGTTTCTAGTGATGTCCTTTGGGTTGACAAATGCCCCAGCAACATTTATGGATTTGATGAACCGAGTATTCAAGCCTTATTTGGAATCCTATGTGATTGTGTTTATTGACGATATATTGATATACTGACGCAGTTGAGAGGAGCATGAGCAGCATATTAGGATTGTACTTTAGACTCAGAGAGACATCCAGTTATATGCTAAATTTTCAAAGTGCGAGTTTTTGTTGGATTCAGTCGCTTTCTGTGGCACGTTTTATCAGCAAAGGGCATTCAGGTAGACCCTAAGAGGATCGAGGCAGTTCAGAACTGTCCTAGACCCACTTCAGCTACGGAGAGCAGGAGTTTCTTGGGTTTGGCGGGCTATTACTGTCGATTTGTGGAAGGGTTTTCATCTATAGAAGCCCCGTTGACCAGGTTGAACCAGAAGGGTGCCCTATTCATATGGTCAGACGAGTGTGAGGCGAGATTTCAGAAGCTCAAGACAACTTTAACTATAACGCTGGTGTTGGTGTTGCCCATAGGTTCAAGATCTTATACGGTATATTATGATGCGTCCCGTGTTGGGCTTAGTGCTGTATTGATGAAGGAGGGCAGGGTGATTGCATATGCGTCGCTGCAGTTGAAGGTTCATGAGAAGAATTACCATGTCCATGACTTAGAGTTGGCAGCCATAGTTCATGCGCTGAAGATTTGGAGGACCTATCTTTACGGCGTGTCGTGTGAGGTTTTCACGGATCATCAGAGCCTTCAGTATTTGTTCAAGCAAAAGGACCTCAATTTGAGGCAGATGAGGTGGTTGGAGCTATTGAAAGACTATGATATCACCATCTTGTATAATCCTGGGAAATCCAATGTAGTGGCCAACGCCTTGAGTAGATTGGAAGCGAGTATAGGATGCCTTGCATTCATTCCAGTCGGCGAGAGGCCGCTTGCATCAGATGTTCAGACTTTAGCCAACCAGTTTGTGAGGTTGGATATTCCAGAGCCCAACCGTGTTTTAGATTGTACAGTCGCTCGGTATTCTTTGTTTGAGCGCATCATAGATCGGTAGTATGACGACCCTCATTTGTTGGTCCTTAGGGACACAGTGCGGCACAGTGGTGCCAAATAGGTTATTGTTGGAGATGACGGAGTCTTGAGGATACAGGGTCGTGTTTTTGTGCCTAATATGGATGGACTTCATGAGTTGATTCTTGAGGAGGCTTACAATTCCCGGTATTCTATTCATCCGGGCGCCGCCAAGATGTATCAGGACTTGCGGCAGCATTATTGGTGGAGGAGGATGAATAAGGATATAGTTGCTTATGTAGCTCGGTGTCTAAATTGTCAGCAAGTAAAGTATGAGCATCATAGACCTGGTGGTTTACTTCAGAAGATAGAGATTCCTGAGTGGAAGTGGGAGCGTATCACTATGAATTTCGTTGTTGGACTCCCACAAACACAGAGGAAGTTCGACGCAGTTTGGGTCATTGTGGACAAGCTGACCAAGTCAACGCATTTCATTCCTGTGATAGTTACCTATTCTTCGGAGCGGTTGGCAGAGACTATATCCGCGAGATCAGTTCACCTCACTCTTCTGGAGGGAAGTACAGCGTGAGTTGGGCACGCAGGTTGAGTTGAGCACAACGTTTCATCCTGATACGAACGGATAGTCCGAGCGCACTATCCAGATATTGGAGGATATGCTCCGTGAATATGTTATAAACTTCGGAGGATCGTGGGATCAGTTCTTTCCCCTTGCATAGTTCGCCTACAACAACAGCTACTAGGCGAGCATTCAGATGGCTCCCTATGAGGTATTATACGGTAGGCGGTGCCGATCGCCAGTTGGGTGGTTTGAGCCGGGGGAGGCTCAGTAATTGGGTACAGACCTAGTACAGGATGCCTTGGATAAGGTCAAAATTATTCTGGATCGACTTTGCACAGCTCAGTCCAGGCAGAAGAGTTATGCCGACTGTAGAGTTCATGATGTTGCATTCATGGTCAGGGAGATAGTGTTTCTTCGGGTATCACCCATGAAGGGTGTAATGAGGTTCGGAAATCAAGTTGAGCCCTAGGTATATTGGGCCCTTCGAGATTTTGGAGAGTGTGGGAGAGGTGGATTATAGGCTTGCGTTTTACTGGGGTTATCAGCAGTTCATACGGTGTTCCATGTGTCCATGCTCCAGAAGTATCACGGAGATCCGTCCCACGTGTTAGATTTCAACTCTGTCTGGTTGGACAAGGATTTGACTTAAGAGGAGGAGCCGATGGCTATTCTAGCCCGACAAGTTCGACAACTGAGGTCTAAGAGTTATCCTTCAGCTCGAGTAGAGTGGAGAGGTCAGCCCGTCGAGGCAGCTACTTGGGAGTCCGAGTCAGATATGCGGAGTAGTATCCATACCTTTTCACCAGCCCAAGTACTTTTCTATGTCCGTTCGAGGACGAAAGGTTGTTTTAGAGGTGGAGAATATGATGACCCTATAGGTCATATTATATTTTAGAACCTAATTCTGTGCTTCGAGGTCTCAAAAATGTCATTTTAGCCTTCCCCAATTTGTGTGCGCAGTTCGGGTGTTCTTCCGGAAGGCTTATATGTTAAAAACTGATAAAAATAAGAATTTTGGCTTAAAAATTCATTTAAGTTGACTTCTGTCAATGTTTTGAGAAAATGGACCTGAATTCGTGTTTTGATAGTTCTAGTGGGTCCGTATCATAATTTGGGAACTGGGCGTATGCCCAGAATCGAATTCGGAGGTCCCTAGCTCCAGTTATTGATTTTTTGTTGAAAATTGAAAGTTTGAACGTTTTATGGTTTTTAAGGATCGACTGATGTTTAGATTTATTGATACCGGGTTCGTAATTTGGTTTCGGAGCCCGGTACAGGTCCACTATGATATTTATGACTTGTTTGTCGAATGGGTTGAGAAACGAAGTTGATTTGATGTGATTCAGACGTTCAGTTGTGAAAATAGAAGTTTTAAAGCATTCTTGAAAATTCCCTTTGATATGTTGTCTGATTCGTAGTTCTAGGCGTTACTTTGGTGTTTTGATCGCGCGAGCGAGTTTGTATGATGTTTTAGTACTTGTGTGCATGTTTGGTTTGGAGACCGAGGGCTCGGGTGAGTTTCAGATAGGCTACAAAATGGTTTGAACTTAGAAAATCATAGATGGTGCATCAGATCTGCAGATTTTTCATTTGCGAGATCTGGCTCACAAATGCGAGCCTCGCATTTGCAAAGAGACCATCGCATTTGCAAGCACTAGGCTGGGTGGTGGACCTTCTCATTTGCGAAAAGTTGGTTTGCATTTGTGATCCTCAGATTCCGCATTTGTAAACATTTTGTTCGCATTTGCGAAGGCAACAGAAATGAGGGAGTTTCACATTTGCGAAGCTTTTCTCGCATTTGCGGGCTTCGCAAAGGTCGCAAATGTGACTTTTGCAGCTGAACAAAATATGACTTGGACGGGATTTTTGGTTCATTCTTCAAAATTTTCAAAACCTAAAACCTTAGAGGCGGTTTTTCCAAGTCTCTTTCTTCCCCAAATCATTGGTAACTGATTCTAACCTAATTCCTTTCAATCTTTCACTACATTTCACAAGTTTTCAACCTAAAATCTAGAGTTTTCATGGTGGAATTTGGGGTTTTTGGGTAGAAATTTGGAATTTGGTAAATTGGGGATTTAGACCTCTAATTGAGGTCGGATTCCAAAGCAAATTACATAACCGGGCTCGGGGGTGAATGGGTAATCAGGTTTTGGTCCGAACTTCGGGATTGGACCAAGCGGACCCGAGAGTTGACTTTTTCAAAAATGACCTAAATTGAATTCTTTGCAATTGTGGGTAGTTCCTAAGCCTTAATTTGAACCGTTTGGTTGGTAATTTGTTAGATTCTATTGGTTCGGAGGCTTGTTTGAGAGGCAAAGTTGTGATTGAACAGTGAGTGATCTTTGGAGCGAGGTAATTGTTGTGTCTAACCCTGACTTGAGGGTATTAGGAACCCTCGGATTATTTCCTTGTCTTAATTGTTACCTGCTCTAAACGTGTTCACATGCCTAATTGCTACTTGTTAGTCATTGTTTCCTCATGTTCATGATATTAGCTATTTCCATAGTTTCATGGTCTCCTATTATTTGTTCAAGTTGGTTTGTTTGTACCTTCTAGTTGTAAATTATGGATTGGTCTCGCTGTGTAGTATTGTTTATGCGAATTTTCATGTTGTACAAGGTTTCCTATTTGTTTTAGTTTGGTGCTCAGGAATCATAAAGGATTTCCATGAATTGAACTGTGAGTTTACTGTGCATACTGAATACTCGATATTGATATGGTGGGACCGGGTTGTGCGCTGCAACACTTATATATATGTATTCTTTGTCGTTTATGTTGTTATGAGGAATTAAGGGAGGATTATGTGACGTATGGTAGGATCGGGTTGCGCGCTACAACAACCTATGTGTTTATATTTCTCTGAGCTGTGTAATCGTTACAATATTTTCTTTTGCACTTAAGGATTGGTAAATTCTGAACGTTGCTGGATTATTTCCTGGAGTTGTAGTTATCACTTGCACTTTACTGTTTTATTCCATTCTATATTTCCTTTTCTATCTTTATTATATATATTGCGTACAGGTTGTAGTGTGAGTGACCCGCCTTAGCCTCGTCACTACTTCGTCGAGATTATGCTCGACGCTTACAGAGTACATGGGGTCGGTTGTACTCATACTACACTCTGCTTTTTGTCAAGATCTTGGCATTGGTCCCAGCTGATCGAGAGGCGTAGCAGCTCGGACTGGTTCATCGGAGACTCAAGGTAGATTTGTTGGTGTTCGCAGACCTTGAAGTCTCCGTCTATCTTTTTCTGTTTTTCACTGTTTCTTTTGTTAAAATAGTTATATTTCTTTCAGATTTTTACTTGCAATAAATCCTAGAAGTTCGTGAATTGTGACTCCAGATCCGGGTTGTAGTATATATTAAAGCTTTCATATCATCCCGTACTCGCTTTATTCTGTTTCAGCTTATTTGTTGTTATTTACTGAATTGAATAAGGATTGGCTTAATAATTCTCTAATGTTGGATTACCTAGCCAGTGAAATATTTGGCGCCATCACGGTCCCGAAGGTGGGAATTCTGGGTATTTACACTTTTCATTCATATTTTTAGGTTCCTAACCTCTCCTGAGGTTTTGTGAAGTGCTATGTCATGTGATATTCTAGAGAACGTTTCTCCTTATTATGATCATTTTGATCATTTGCTCATCTTCTTTATCAAGAATTTTATTTGAAACCGATTTGTCTATACGTTTTAGTGTACCATAGACTTTGTCTTTCCGGGACTTATTCCAATAGGAGCATTTGCAGTGAGAATATAGTTACTTTCTTTGGGTTAGCAAATGCGTCTGGCATGCTTTGCAATATATTGCAGATGAATTATCTTTTTATGAACTTCAAGTTCATATTATCTTATTTGAGGATCTAGATGTAGAAATGATAATTCATTCCACGTAACTTTTTCTCAACCGTTTATCCTATCTTCCCCTCATGTTAGAAAAACTATCTTGCTTTCTCAACTTTGGAATCCACCTTTGTACGTTATGATGTTAATCAAAGTATACACCGCACATTAATAATAATAAGATGAAATTATTTGGTTCCTGATCATGAACCATTTGCGAGGGTGAGAATGTAATATACTTCCGTATATAACGTATATCAAACTGATATAGATAACTTTGTTCTCATAAGCAATAATTTTACTATAAGTGGAGGCACTCAATAAATCATTTTGCTAAACCAACTACGATGTAAACCAACTTATCAAGATGAACTATCTTGAATAAAAAATCTGGAATATGCTCTAAATAAAATTATTGAGCACGTTATCTGGAAAACACCATATTACGGGTTAATAATAATCGCACATGTAACCATCTCATATATGCATCTTATATGGTACACATGGTAGGGGAATGAACCCATATTCACCTTTGATATTTTCATCATTCATGAGATTCAATCCCAATTTTAGTTGGTCTATTAATTAATGAGAACAAGAAACGTAAAAGAATTCGTAAAGAACTTTCTAGTTCTTTAATATTTACCTGTCACGACATGAATTCTAACCTGTCGTGATGGCGCCTATCGATGGTACTAGGCAAGCCGATATTTTCAAAATACTTCCAATATTTCACATAAAGATAAATCAAAAGTTTTTTAAATCAACAGAGTTTTCGTAAAACAGGGGTTAAACCCAAATACAAGTGCGAAAAATAGCCCCAACATCGGGATGTCACTAAGTCATGAGCATCTAAACATAGCCAGTCTGGAAATAAAACGACTATCACAATCTGAATCCAAATAAAATGATAGAAAAGATAAGGAAGAAGAAAACAAGGTCTACGAACGCCACACAGCTACCTCGCTATCTCCAACGGTCAGCTACGAGAACTATCAACACCCTCCGCATCATGAAACTCCTGGATCTGCACACGAAGTGCAGGGTGTAGCATGAGTACAACCAACTTAGTAAATAACAATAGTAAACAAGGAACTGGAAGATAGTGACGAGCTACACAATTACAATTCATTTTTAGTAGTCTCAACAAGGAAAAAAAGACATGCTTCTCAAATCCGTAAAATCAAGTCAAATCAGTTGATTACGCCAAGTTCAAGTAAAACCGGATAAAAATATCTTTCAGAAGTTTTCAAACAGTGATATAAGGCAACTATGTGCAACAATAATGAAATAATATACAGCCTCTTAGGGCAACAATCACTCAGTCCTCCCATTCACTCCAACCTCACAATCACTCATTCCTCACGATCACTCAACACTCGACACTTGGCACTCAGTAGGTACGTGTGCTCACTGGGGGTGTGTACAGACTCCGGATGGGCTCCTACAGCGCAAGCACTATATCAAGCCAATCATGGCATAAATCAATAAGACATGCTACGGCGTGCAACCCGATCCCATAAATATCCTCACAATCAGGCCCTCGGCCTCACTTAGTCATTAATCTCTCAAGTCCCTCGGGCTCTCAGAAATATGGAAAATCGGCCCAAACAACAATAACAAGATGTATCAATAATAATAACAAAGACTGAGATATGATATGTGAGTAAAAACTGAGACTGATTACAAATAGCATTTAGCAGGAAATTCGTCATGAAACGCTCTGTGGGTCCCAAAAGTACCAACACATAGCCTAAACATGGTTTCAAACATGATTTACAGTCAAATTTCTATAACATATAGAGATCATATAGCTAACAACAAGTTATTCTTCTTTATAGTTTCACGGGACGGACCAAGTCACAATCCCCACGGTTCATGCCCACACGCCCGTCACCTAGCATGTGCGTCATCCCCAAAACAATCACATAAGACAACACCCGGGGTTTCATACCCTCAAGACCAGATTCAGAATTGTTACTTACCTCAGTCCGAGCAAAACTCTACTCCAAAATGCCTTTGCCTCGCGAGTCGGCCTCCAAATGCCCCGAATCTAGCCACAAGCAGTACAATACAATCAATATAGGCTAAAGGAATCAATTCCACAAGAAAAATACGAAATCATAGCCAAAATCCGAAATCGGCTCAAACCCGACCCCCAGAACCACGTCTCGAAATCTGACAAAAGTCATAAAATCTGAAAGCCCATTCACTCACGAGTCTAAGCGTACTAAATTTACCAAAATTTGACACCAATTGGTCATTGAAATCCTCAAAATTCATTCTCCAAATCCCTAGCCTCAAACCCCCAAAAATTCACCTAAAAAACACACCAACTAGGTGAGAAATCAGTGGGGAAACATCATTATTGAAGAAAAATGAAAACAAGGAGCTTACCTCAGTAATCTCTTCAAAAACCCTCTCAAACACCTCAAAAGTCCGAGCTCAAAATGAAGAAAATGGTGAAACATCTCGAAGCCTCGTATTTATAGTTTTTGCCCAGGCCATTCGCACCTGTGGCAACTTAGCTGCTTCTACGATCTTGCAGGTGCATCCCAGAGCCCGCTTCTGCGGCTAACTTCGCACCTGCATCCAATTTTTGGCTCCAGCGGACTCGCTTCTGCGAGACAAATCTCTGCTTCTGCGGAGTCAAGCTTCAAGGGCGAATCCGCTTCTGGGCCCTTCTGCCGCATCTACGGTCACAGAGGTGCGGAAAAACCATCGCACCTGCGACCTTCTGCTGCCTCACTCCCTTGGCCATTTGTGCGGCTTACCTCCCGCTTCTGCAGGTACGCACATGCGGTTCCCACTTCGCAGGTGCGACTACACCAACAGTGGAAAACCTTCAGCAAGCTTACAACTTCAAAACTTGATTCGTAAATCACCTGAAATCAACCCAAGTCCCCCGGTACCTCAACCAAACATACCAACAAGTCTTATATCCCAATACGAACTTAGTCGAACCCTCAAATCACCTCAAACAACATAAAAAACACGAATTATACACGGATTCAAGCCTAATGAACTTTGAAATTTCCAAATTCTACAAACGATGCTGAAACCTATCGAATCACGTCCGATTGACCTCAAATTTTGCACACAAGTCATAAATGACTCCATGAACCTACTCAAACTTCCAGTAATCCAATCTAACCTCGATATCAAAAAGTTCACTCCTGGTCAAACTTTCCAAAATTCTAACTTTTGCCATTTCAAGCCTAATTCTACCATGGACCTCCAAACTATAATTCGTACGCGCTCATAAGTCCAAAATCACCTAACGGAGCTAACGAAACCATCAAAATTCGAATCCGAGGTTGTTTACACATAAGTCAATAGCCGGTCAACTTTTCCTACTTAAGCTTCAAAATAAGAGACTAAGTGTCTCAATTCACTCTGAAATCTCTCCGGACCCGAACCAACCAACCCAGGTAATTCATATAAAATCTGTAGAACACAAAAGGAGCAGAAAATAGGGGAATAGGGATACAACTCTGGAAATGACGGTCGGGTCGTTACATCCTCCCCCTCTTAAACATATGTTTGTGCTCGAACGGGTCTAGAAACATACCTGGAGTCATAATTAGGTGTGGATATTTGCTCCACATCTCCCGTTTGGTCTCCCAAGTAGCCTCCTCCATGGGCTGACCTCTCCACTGCACCTTCACCGAAGCTATATCCTTTGACCTCAACTTTCGTACCTGCCGATCCAAAATGGCCATCGGCTCCACATCATAAATCAAATCACCATCCAACTAAACCATGCTGAAATCCAAAACGTGAGACGGATTGCTGATGTACTTCCAGAGCATAGAAACATGAAATACCGGGTGCACACTCAACAACCTAGGTTTCAAGGCAAGCTTGTAAGCCACGTCCGATCCTCTGAAGTACCTCAAAAGGCCCAATGAACCGAGGGCTCAACTTTCCATTCTTCCCGAACCTCATAACACTCTTCATGGGTGAAACTTTCATTAGAACCTTCTCCCCAACCATGTAAGAAACATCACAGACTTTCCTGTCGATATAGCTCTTCTGCCTAGACTGCACCGTGCGAAGCCGCTCCTGAATCAATTTAACCTTGTCCAAAGCATCCTGAGCCAAGTCAGCACCCAATAGCCTGGCCTCCCCCCGCTCAAACCAACCTATTGGAGACCTACACCGACTCCTATATAAAACCTCATACGGAGCCATCTGAATGCTTAACTGATAGGTGTTGTTTTAAGAAAACTCCGCGAGCGACAGAAACTTGTCCCATGAACCCCCGAAATCAATGACATAATCACGTAGCATGTCCTCCAATATCTGAATAGTGCACTCGGACTATCCTCTATATGAGGGTGAAATGTTGTGCTCAACTCCACCTGAGTGTTCAACTCTCGCTGCACGACGCTCCAAATCTGGGACGTAAATTGTGTGCCTCTATCTGAAATGATGGAAACCGGCACACCGTGAAGGCGAACAATCTCTGGGATGTAAATCTCAGCCAACCGATATGAAGAATAAGTAGTACCAACCTGAATGAAGTGCGCGGAATTGTTCAGCCGATCCACAATCACCCAAACAACATTGAACTTACTCGTAGTCCGTGGGAGCCCAACTACGAAATCCATGGCGATCCGCTCCCACTTCCACTCTGGAATCTCTATCCTTTGAAGCAAGCCACCTAGTCTCTGATGCTCATATTTTACCTGCTGACAGTTAAGACAGCGGGCTACAAACCCAACTATGTCCTTCTTCATTCTCCTTTACCAATAGTGTTGCCTCAGGTCCTGATACATCTTCTTGGCACCCGGATGGATGGAATACCGCGATCTATGAGCCTCCTCAAGTAATCAACTACCGTAGCCCATCTACATTGGGCACACATATCCGGCCATGCACCCTCAACACCCCATCACCCCCAATAGTCACATCTCTGGAATCACCGTGCTAAGCCTTGTCCTTATGGACAAGAAAATGAAGATCATCATACTGGCACTCTCTGATATGATCAAACAAGGCCGAGAAACCACACAGGCTAGAACCTGACTGGGCTCCGAAACATCTAATCTTACGAACTGGTTGACCAAGTCCTGAACATCACCTGCAGAGGTCTCTCACCAACATGAATGAATGCAAGACTACCCATACTCACTGCCTTCCTACTCAAGGCATCGGCCACCACATTGGCCTTTCCTGGATGATACAGAATAGTAATATCATAGTCCTTTATCAGCTCCAACCATCTCCGCTGCCTCAAATTTAGATCCTTCTGTTTGAACAAGTGCTGGAGGCTTCGACGATCAGTAAATACATCACAAGACATACCATAGAGATAGTGCCTCCAAATCTTCAACGCACGAAGAGTGGAAACCAACTCCAAATCATGAACAAGGTAGTTCTTCTCATGAGGCTTCAACTAGCACGAAGCATAATCAATCACTCTACCCTCCTACATCAAAATACACCCAATACCGATCCAAGAAGCATCACAATATATTGTATAAGAACTAGAAGCTGATGGTAGAATTAAAACTGTGTCAAGGCAGTCTTGAGCTTCTGAAAACTCTCCTCACACTCATCCGACCACCTGAAAGGGGCACCCTTTTGGGTCAATTTGGTCAAGGGCGATGCAATAGACGAGAAATCCTGCATGAACTGACGGTAATAACATGCCAAACCAAGAAAGATCCGAATCTCCGTAGCTGAGGACGACCTGTGCCAACTCTGAACCGCCTCTATCTTCTTCGAATCCACCTGAATACCCTCACTGGACACCACGTGCCCCAAGAATGCCATTGAACTGAGCCAAAACTCACACTTGTAGAATTTGGCATACAACTTCTCCTCCCTCAACTGCTGCAACACAAACCTCAAATGCCGGGCATGCTACTCCTGGCTACGAGAGTATACCAGGATATCATCAATGAACACAATAACAAGCAAATCGAGATAAGGCTGAAATACACTGTTCATCAGATGCATGAATGCTGCTGGGGCATTGGTCAACCCAAAAGACATCACAAATAACTCATAATGACCATAACGGGTCCTGAAAGCTATCTTAAGAATATCCGAGTCTCGAATCTTTATCTGGTGATACCCAGAATTCAAATCAATTTTAGAGAACAACCTCGCTCCCTAAAGCTGGTCAAATAGATCATCAATGCACGGCAAAGTATACTTGTTCTTGATTATGAGTTTGTTCAACTGCCTATAATCAATGCACATTCTCATAGTGCCATCTTTCTTATTCACGAACAGAACCGATGCATCCCAAGGTGACACACTATGCCTAATAAACCCATTCTCAAGGAGTTCCTGAAGCTGCTCCTTCAACTCAGTCGATGCCATACAGTACGGAGGAATAGAAATGGGTTGAGTGACCAACACCAAGTCAACACCAAAATCAATGTACCTGTCGGGCGGCATGCCCGACAGGTCTACAGGAAACACATGCGGAAATTCTCGCACCACCGAAACAGAATCAATAGTAGGGGTCTCTCCACTAACATCCCTCACAAAGGCCAAATAAGATAGACAACCCTTCCCAACCATCCGCCGGGCCTTCAAATATGAAATCACTCTACTAGGAACTAGTATAGAGAACCTCGACACTCAACCCATGGAAATCCCGGCATCACCAACGTTACTGTCTTAGCGTGACAATACAAAATAGCATGACATGGAGACAACCATTCCATATTCAAGATCACGTTGAAATCAACCATACTAAGTAACAATGATCAACTCTAGTCTCCAATCCCCCAACAGTCACTACACACGACCGATACACACGGTCCACAACAATAGCATCGCCCACTAGTGTAGATACATGAACAAATGAAACTAGAGACTCACGGGGCATATCCAAATAATGAGCAAAATAAAATGACACATATGAATATGTGGAACCAGGATCGAATAATACAGAGGCATTCCTGTGGAAAAATGAGACAATAACTGTGATCACTACATCTGAAGCAATAACATATGGTCTGGAGGGAAAAACATAGAATTGGGCCTGACTGCCACCTGATTGACCTCCCCCTCTAGAGTGACTTCTAGCTGACGGGGACCCACTGCAAGCTGGCTGAGCGGGAGGTGTAGCATCTGGTGCAGAAGACACAGCCTGACTCCTCTGCTACACTGGACCTCTATGATGATGAGGATACTTCCTCCACACATGCCCAAACTCCCAACACTCAAAACAATTCCGTAGTGCTGGTGACGGGGGACTGAAGGGAGCCCCGAGCACTGGGATAACTAGTAGAAGGACCTGACATAGATGAGCCCTGAACCAATGGAGCACGGGATGAACTCTGAGCTGGAAGGGCACTGAGACATGAGTGAACCATGTCCAGATGATGCACCACGGTGAACTAGGCGAGCCGTCTGAGCATGCCTGAAAGGGCGACCCCTGCCGTGGTAGAACTGACCCCCAGAAGGAACCCTACTGAAACCACCTGATCCACGAGACCCCTTGGCCTCCCTCTTAACCCGCTCCCGGCTACAGACAATCTTTATCTATCGAGCAATTTATAAACCTCATTGAAAGTAGCACCAGATACCCTCTCTCTAGTCATAAGCACCTGCAACTGAAATGTGAGGCCATCAATGAACCTCCTGTTCTTCTCCCTATCAGTGGGAGCTAACCAGACTGCATGACGGGCCAACTTAGAAAATCTCATCTCGTACTACGTCACAAACATATCATTTTGAAATAACTGCACAACTATCTGTGCAGCCTCTCTGCGAGACTACAAAATGAACTTTTCCAAGAAGAGAACGGTGAACTCTTGACAAGTAAGTGGTGCCGCACCATCCGGCCTACTCATCTCCTAAGCCTCCCACCAACTGAAGGCAGCTCCAGTAAACTGAAAAGTAGTGAACGAGACCCCACTGGTCTCCAGAATACCTGATGTATGGAGAATCCTCTGACATCTGTCCAAGAAGCCCTGGGCATCCTCCAACTTTTCCCCGCTGAAAGATGGAGGCTGGAGTCTACCAAACCTCTCTAGTCTCAGCTGCTCATCATCAGACATAACAGGAACCACATGGTCCCGAGCAGCTACAACCGGCTGGGCTGGTAGTGCCCCCAGCATCTGGAGTCCCTGCATCACCTGCTTTGGTGTGCGGGCGGCGGGAGTTCGAGTACCTCCCCTGGCCTGAGAAGTGGCTGCTGCGGCCGGAACAGATACCGGCTGAGCAAGACTGGTGGACACAGTCAGAATCTGGGCTAAGGCCTTCTGAGGACCTGGAAGCACAATGGGAACGGGCGGTGCCTGGGCTGGCCCCACTGGCGCATCCACAACTAGGATCTGCTCTTGAACTGAGGCAACTGGTGAATGTGCAGGTGCTACTCTAGCTGTTGTACGAGCTACACCTCTGCCCCTACTACGACCTCTATCGCGACCTCGGCCTCTCGCGGCCTTTACTGATGGTACTGGTGGCTGTCCATCCTACCCAATAGTACGTGCCCTCACCATCTGTGTGAGAATAGAATAACAAAAGTTTAGTTACCAGAATCAACAGATCCGCTGATAAGAATTTAAGGATGTGAAGTTTCCTAAGGGTTCGGAAGCCTCTCATAGATAAGTACAGACGTTTCCACACCGATCCGCAAGACTCTACTAAACCTGCTCATGACTCGTGAGACCTATGTAACCTAGGCTCTGATACCAACTTGTCACGACCCGAATTCTAACCTGTCGTGATGGCGCATATCGATGGTACTAGGCAAGCCGACATTTTCAAAATACTTCCAATATTTCACACAAAGATAAAACAAAAGTTTTTAAATAAATAGAGTTTTCGTAAAACAGGGGTTAAACCCAAAATACAAATGCAAAAAATAGCCCCAACTTCGGGATGTCACTAAGCCATGAGCATCTAAACATAGCCAGTCTAGAAATAAAACGACTATCACAGTCTAAATCTAAAGACAACAATAGAAAAGATAAGGAAGAAGAAAACAAGGTCTGCAAATGCCAGGCAGCTACTTCGCTATCGCCAACGGTCAACTACGAGAACTATCAACACCCTCCGCGTCCAGAAACTCCTAGGTCTGCATAAGAAGTGCAAGGTATAGCGTGAGTACAACCAACTCAGTAAATAACAATAATAAATAAGGAACTGAAAGATAGTGACGAGCCACACAATTATAATTCATTTTCAGTAATCCTAACAAGGAAAAATAAACATGCTTCTCAAATCCGGCAAATCAAGTCAAATCAGTTGCTTACGTCAAGTTCAAGTAAAATCGGATAAAAATATCTTTTAGAAGTTTTCAAACAGTGATATAAGGCAACTATGTGCAACAATAATGAAATCATATACAGGCTCTCAAGGAAACAATCACTCAGTCCTCCCATTCACTCCAACCTCACAATCGCTCATTCCTCACAGTCACTTATTCTTCACGATCACTCAGCACTCGGCACTCCGTAGGTACCTGCGCTCACTGGGGTGTGTACACACTCTGGAGGGGATCCTACAACCCAAGCGCTATATCAAGCCAATCATGGCATAAATCAATGAAACATGCTATGGCGTGCAGCCCGATCCCATAAATATCCTCACAATCAGGCCCTTGGCCTCACTCAGTCATCAATCTCTCCGGTCTCTCGAGCTCTTAGAAATCAGGAAAATCAGCCCAAACAGCAATAACATGATGTATCAATAAGAATAACAGAGAGTTAGATATGACATGGGAGTAAAAGCTGAGACTGAGTACAAATAGCATTTAGCAGGCAATTCGTCCTGAAACGCTCTGTGGGTCCCAACAGTACCAACACATAGCCTAAATATGGTTTCTAACATGATTTACAGTCAAATTTATATAACACATAGAGAGCATATATCTAACATCAAGTTATTCTTCTTTAAAATTTCACGAGACGGACCAAGTAGTAATCCCCATGGTGCACACCCACACGCCCGTCACCTAGCATGTGCTTCACCCCCTAAACAATCACATAACACAAAATCCGAGGTATCATACCCTCGGGACCAGATTTAGAACTGTTACTTACCTCAGTCTGAGCAAAACTCTACTACAAAATGACTTTGCCTTGCGAGGCGGCCTCCAAATGCCCCGAATCTAGCCACAAGCAGTACAATACAATCAATATAAGCTAAAGGAATTAATTCCATAAGAAAATACGAAATTATAGCCAAAATCCAAATCAGCTCAAACCTGGCTCCTGGGCCCACGTCTTGAAATTCGAAAAAAGTCACCAAACCCGAAATCCCATCCACTCACGAGTCTAAGCATACTAAATTTACTAAAATCCGACACCAGCTCATCATTCAAATCCCGAAATTTCATTATCCAAATTCCTAGCCTCAAACCCCTAAAATTCACCTAAAAAACACACCAACTAGGTGGGAAATCAGTGAGGAAACATCATTATTGAAGAAAAATGATCACAAGGATCTTACCTTAGTAATATCTTCAAAAACCCTCTAAAAAACCTCCAAAGTCCGAGCTTAAAATGAAGAAAATGGTGAAAAATCTCGAAGCCTTGTATTTATAGTTTCTGCCCTGGCCTTCCGCACCTGCGACAACTTAGCCGCTTCTTCGGTCTCGCAGGTGCACCCCAGAGCCCGCTTCTGCGGCTAACTCCGCACCTGCATCCCATTTTCCGCTCCATCAGACTCGCTTCTGCGAGATAAATCTCCGGTTCTGTAGAGTCAAGCTTCAAGGCCAAATCCGCTTCTGCGGCCCTTTTGTCGCATCTGCAGTCATGCAGGTGCCGGAAAACCATCGCACCTACGACCTTCTATTGCCTCACTCCCTTGGCCTCTTCTGCGGCTTACCTCCCGCTTCTACAGGCATGCACCTTCGGGTTCCACTCCGCAGGTGCGATTACACTAGCAGTGGAAAACCTTCAGCAAGCTTACAACTTCAAAACTTGATCCGTAAATCACCCGAAATCAACCCGATTCCCCCGTGACCTCAACCAAACATACCAACAAGTCTTATATCACAATACGAACTTAGTCGAACCCTCAAATAGCCTCAAATAACATCAAAATCACCAATTACACATAGATTCAAGCCTAATGAACTTTGAAATTTCTAAATTCTACAAACGACGCCAAAACCTATCGAATCACTTCTGATTGACCTCAAATTTTGCACACAAGTCATAATGATGCCATGAATCTAATCCAACTTGTGGAAATCCAATCCGACCTCGAATCAAAAAGTCCACTCCCAGTCAAACTTTATAAAATTCTAACTTTCGTCATTTCAAGCCTAATTCTACCACGGACCTCCGAATTATAATTCGGATGCGCTCCTAAGTCCAAAATCACCTAACGGAGTGAATGAAACCATCAAATTTCCAATCCGAGGTCGTTTACACAGAAGTCAATATCCGGTCAACTTTTCCAACTTAAGCTTCCAAATAAGAGACTAAGTGTCTCAATTCACTCTAAAATCTCCCCGAACCAACCAACTCGGTAAGTCATATAATAGTTGTAGAATACAAAAGGAGAAGAAAATAGGGGAACGGGGCTACAACTCTCAAAACGACCGGCCAGGTCGTTGCATTACCTATGTGAATTCTCTTTTATCTTTTCACATCATACTTTAATTTGCAGGGCTAAATCAATTATGCCAATTGGATAAAGTATCAATATTAATAAACTTCAGATATACACCATGACGTGTGCAATTATCAATAAACTTCAAGTTTATTATGGTATGAGTTTTTATATCAATAAACTTTTACTTTATAGTGGTATTCTTTTATTTGCGTAGTACAAATTGGAGAATAAAGGTGACATCTTTTCACATACATATTACCGTGCTACAAGTTCTAGTAATAGAAGATATTAAATCTTTTCTTTTTTATAGTCTCAATATAACCCACCGCTTTTGCGAATACTTTAGAAACTAAATAAGTTTCTTTGAGACTTACTACGTCACAATACATTATTGATAATCAATTTTATTCCTCCAAAATAGTAATAATGTCTCTTTCATAGATCTTAATTAATTTGGTACTACCGCATATTAATAAGTTCATAATTTGACTGGAAGTTCAGAGTAGGGATTTTGAAGGTTTTGAAAGTTCATAAGTTTGACTGGAAGTTGACTTTGCGGATATCTGATTCAGATTATGGTTCCAGGAATTGGAATAGCTTTGTCATGTCTTTTGGGACTTATGCAAAATTTGTGTTCATTCCGAGTTGATTTGATATGTTTCGGCGCAAGTTTTTGGAAGTTGAAAGTTCATTAAGTTTGTTTTGAGGTGCGATTCATCGTTTCGATGTTGTTATGCATTATTTGAGGCCTCGAGTAGGTCCGTGTTATGTTATGAGAATCTTTGGTATGTTTGGACGGGGTACCGAGGGGCTCGAGTGAGTTTCAGATAGGTTTGGGTTGTGTTGTGCTCATTTTTTATGTTTCGACATCGTTTCTTCAAGCATAAATGGTACCATATTAAGCAAATGAGCTTCAATTTCTGTTTTTATTGAAGCATTAGAGGCATAGCAAAAATAATCGTCGAATTTGGATATCGTATGAGGAGTTTATGATCATTACACTAAGAATTGAGTTGCCAGATTTTTCAGATTAATTACGAAATTGCCACTGACTTCGTATTTAAAAATCTGCACTCTTTCCAAATATTGAAACCAACATATCTCCTTCATTATAAAGTCAAATGGAGTGATGCACAATCCTAAATTGGCTGAAATTTCGCAATGAATCCATTGGAGGAATCAAAAGCGAGTTTAGCGATCATTTAGCATGAGAAACAAGGTAGAACAACTGGCAGAAATATATATAATATCAAGGGTTTGTTTATTTGGTCATATTTCTAGTTGGGGAGCTCGGATTTGGGTGATTTTGGAGGCGATTTTTACCACATGGATTTGGATAAGTGTTCTCTAGTCGGTTTTAGTTATATTTCATGAATCCATCTTCATTTTTGGTATTTGATTGATGATTTCAAAATGAAATTGGGGATTTATGTCTAAAATTTTATAAAGTGAATTATTGAGTTTTGACCATCAATTCGGAGTCGGATTTGAGTGAAACTAGTATGGTTGGACTCGTAATTTAATGGATTATCGGATTTTGTAAGTTTTGTCGGGTTCCGAGGTGCAGGCTAGAGTTTGACTTTTTGGTTGATTTTGGGCTTTGAGTAAAGATTCGACCTTTATCGATTGAGTTGTTTCCTTTGGCATTATTTGATGTATTTGAGTTGCTTTTGGCTATTTTCGAGCCGTTCAGAGGTCGGTATGCGCGTGATGGCATCTTTGGAGCATCGTTTGGCTTGCTCAATATTGGATTTTGCTTGTTTGAGGTAAGTACATTTCTAAACTTGACGTTGAGGATATGAACCCTGAATATACGTGTTATGTGTTTGGTGTTGAGGTGACGCACATTCTAGGTGACAAACGTGTGGACGTGTACTGTGTGAATTGTGACTCCGCTATTTTCGTGGTACTATATAGTTACCTGATCTTATCTGCACCAATGAAATCTCTACGTACTAGAGCTATTGAGCAGTGATCCATGTTAGAAACCATGTCTTGACTACATGGTTATTCTGTTGGGACCCACTGAAGTCATTTTTGCTGTTGAGTTATTTGCTGACATTGCAATTACATACTCCGTCGTACGCGTTCATATGCATATCATATGTCAGTATCTGTTACCATTTATTGATGAATCACATCTTATTTTTGGGCTAATTTTTCATGACATTGTGAGCCCGAGAGACTGGAGAGATTGATGACTGAGCGAGGTCGAGGGCCTGATTGTGAAGATATTGATGGGATCAAGTTGCACGCCGCATCAAGTATTATAGATTTATGATGGGAGTGGAATTCACGCGGCAATATGTGTTATTGATTTATGCCATGATAGGCTTATTATAGCTCTTGGGCTGAAGGAGCCCCTCCATAGTCTGTACACACCCTAGTAAGCGCATGTACCTACTGAGTGCGAGTGCCGAGCTCGAGGTTCGAGTGATTGGGAAGATTGAGTGACTGTGAGGATTGAGTGGCTGCGAGGACTAAGTGACTGTGAGGACTGAGTGACTATGAGGATTGAGTGATTGGGAGGACTGAGTGCATTGATACACCGAGAGTATGCATATGTTTTATCACTGCATTGTATTACAGTTGGCATGCATACATTGACATGTAGGCATAGAGATGTATTTTTCTCATACCATTTTATAATGAAACATCTTATCTGTTGTTGAAAAGTTTTGGAAAAAATCATAGTTTTACAAACCTACTCATATTTAGGTGATTTCAATATAAGAATTGGGTTTTTAGTGATATACTTGGAAAGCATGCCTATTTGTTTCCGGAACTGTGAACGAGTTGAGCATCTTATATCTGAGTATGTTTCTTGTACCATTACTATTATTATTATTTTGTTATGAACTGTTTTTGGCTATTGGTGTTGGACTCCGACCTCTGTCCCAGCTCGTCACTTGTTTCAACCTAAGGTTAGGTTTGTTACTTATTGAGTACATGAGGTCTGTTGTACTCATACTACACTTTTGCACCTTGCGTGCAGATTTGAATGCTGACGTTGCTGTGCATGATGGGAGATAACATTGAAGGTGTACCTGCGTTCTGGTTATAATTGCCTCTTGTTCATGGTAGCTCTAGACTTATGAAAAAATCTGTTTATGTATAATTCAGACAGATGATGTATTTATTTTACACTAGCTTTGTAAACTCTAAATCTTAGAAGCTCATGATTTGTACTACCGGTCCTTGAGAAATTCTTGTATAAAAGCAATTGTATTATCACTTCTTTTATTGATAAATCTCATTAATTTGGATAGTTGTTAACTGTCTTACCAAGCGGGTTGGGTTAGGTGTTATCACGACTAGTTAGATTTTGGGTCGTGACAAGTTGGTATCAGAGCTCTAGGTTTATAGGTTCTATAAGTCATGAGAAAGTGTTTAGTAGAGTCTTGTGGATTGGTATGATGACGTCTATACCTATCTTCGAGAGGCTACAAGGCATTTAGGATAAACTTCCCATCTTTCTTTCCTTATCGTTCGACATTTATTCAGCTCAAAGTTTAACTATTTGAATTCCTTCCACGCATTTGTATGCGCATGTGAGCGCTCGGTATCAGCTGTGCATTGACGGCTTATGATTCCATGGATATATGCGAGATGTGATTTCTGTGTGTGAATTATGGACCACTCTGGAGGACTTAAGGCCGGGTTTTGATTATAGCTTGAGCACGGGGATTTTGATTGTGTGAGCACGTGCTTATGGACTTATACGTCCGGTGTCCCTATTAGTGGAATTTATGGCTCGATGAGTGGTTGGATGGCTATATGACGAGTATGATATGACTACGGGAAGTGCTCAGATTGTTTGAATGTGATGAAAAGAGTTTTCTTGAGATGTAAAAAGGACTATTGGGTGCTTGATTTCTGTGTTGATTTGACGTATAGTCTTGAGTTATGGGTGTGTTGAAGGATCTTTCATACTGTTTAATTGGACTGAAGTAGATTTTCATGTCTTGTTATGATTTCAGACTCAGGAAAATTAAGTGATGGCATGGTAGTTGTGGCTGTGAAAGGGTATAGAGAGGTGTCAGTTTGAGGCTAAGCGGGTGCATTATCACCTGCGGGGTAATCCACGGATGTGTGATCCTTATGATGTTGTGTAGAGATTTTATTTCTACTAGTGGGTTATATGTGTTGCGATTTGAATTTGGATTGGTTGATAAAGTTGACCTGACCGTCAGGAGGATGAATGCAAGCTTAGTAGATGATTTGAGGTATTATATGGTTTGTGTTACATGCGCTTATGAAGGATTGAGTTGAATCTCACTGCGGTATTGTGGCAGTAATGAAGTATGGGCATTATGAGTTATCGAGTGTTTTAATCTAGGGCTTTGAGCCAAGTGGGGTGTCAGTTATCGATGATTGGATTGCTCGGTTATGCGTTGTACTGGTTTTGGTTTGAAGCATACTTGTGAATCATTTATGATTTGCAAAGTTTGAGATCGAGGATGACTCGAGTAAGGGGATTTCTGGATACAACGTATATTACACTTTATGGGTATATGGAAATCATGGAATGCTTTGAGTTGTTATTCGTGACGGATGTAGTGCGCATGGAGTAGAAATTTGCTTGGTTGCATTAATGTGGGATTACTTATTTGGGTGTCGTCGTGCTAATGAGGCACAGGTAGTTCAGCCCGTTTGGGCAGCGCAATTGAGATTTGAGTAGAATGGATGACTCTCGAGAAAGTTCTAATGGGTTCAAGATTTATATGTAGCAATTGTGAATTTTTCCAGATTTGTATATGGCTAGGCTATGAGATTCACATTGGATGGTGTCGGGACTCGTGCTACTTCTATATAATTATGGATTTTACATTTCGGTATCAGGAAGGCGAATGGAACAACTTTATATTCACAGAAGGTCTCTTCAGAGAAGGTATCTCGGTTGTGGTACTTTTGTGGTGCTTAAGAGAGAATACATCAGCTTATGGACTTTAGGGCGTGTGATTTTATTCTAGGATCTCGTGTGGTGAGCTTTGGGTTGAGGATCGTGGTAGTATAGGGAGGAGAAGTATCAACTTGAAGGAAATTCGAAGAAACTCGGAGAAGTAGGGCAACATGGTAGTAGGTTGGATCAGCATGGTAACAGACATGATCGGTTCTTTGGGTACTTATTGTGGTGAGTCTCTACAGGTGTTTTGTGTCAATGCCCTTGGGTTGTTGGTGATCTGCGTGGCTTGGTTGAGTTAGGGAGATTCAGTTCTGATGGCTTGGTTATGTGCAAATGGTGTTCGGAGAGTTTTTTGATGGTTTCTACCACAGTTTGGGATAGATATTTCCTACCAGTGTGAGGAGCATGTTGCGTATCATGATTCCCTCCTGGATGAGATCAAATGGAAGGTTCCTGGCTAATTGAGTATGTGTTCTATTTGTGACTCAGAGCTGATTTTGAGAGTCTTGTACTTTTCCTATGATGACATGGATAGATACGGTGTGCTGTACGGGACTGAGGTTTGCATGTGCAAGATCACAGTTCAGTTTTGAAGGGAAGGTCATGAATTCTTAGGCAACGTAGACGGTTCCAGATGACTAGATGAAGTAAATTTATACTTGTTATTGCCTTAGGAGAGTGTATGTTCAGAAGGCGCACTAAGGTTTGACTTACGGATGCTTCATGGGTATTGTGATACTCGCCTTGATGATCCTCTGATGATGTTCAGATTTTGCTATATGGCATGGGAGAATTATAGAAGTATTTCCTAGTGGGATGATTATGTATGAGAGATGTGTTAGTGATTCAGGCAATGGAGTTAGGATCAGATATGGTGGTTCGTGT
The DNA here is from genome assembly GCA_005239525.1 of Nicotiana knightiana. NCBI lineage: Eukaryota > Viridiplantae > Streptophyta > Magnoliopsida > Solanales > Solanaceae > Nicotiana > Nicotiana knightiana. The sequence continues at coordinate 71,638 of ML413888.1, forward strand.
GTTCTATGGATTTGGAGAACAAGAGTTTTTAGGAGCAAAACATTTCGTGGTTGTGGACTATGAAAATATGGTCAAAGCTAAAGAGGATGGTATGCGTTATGGTTAGGTCATTGTTGAATTTCATAGGTTATTTATCTATTTTTGGGTGATCAGAGTTGATCTGGGGTCCATTGGTAGGCCCAATAAGGATGTGTATTCTACACCGAGTTGGATTGGTTGACTCTGTACTGTTGTTGTTGAGGGATGTGCCATTCAATTAGAGTTAAGCTTATTCGTGTTCTTATATGTTCTGTGAGTTACCTTTCTATGATACGAGGGGTTGTGATCAGTTGGTTATATGCACACATGGTGCAGTTCTACTTGGGCCTTATAGTGGAATTGGAGCGAGATGGGTATTTGGGTGGTGAATGATTGATTGCGCATTGGCTATGTTCTTTCGGGTTTGTGCGGAATTGTTTCATTTGCCTCTCCGTGGTTATGGTCATGCACCTTGGGTACTTGATGTTGAATTGCACGTAGTTATTGTTTTTTAGCATGGTGGCTGAGGTACTTCATACAGACTAGTGTTTGGATGGGGTCACGCATTGCAGCGGAGTTATGTTGAGATATGATCATCTGTGTTAGATTCATGTGTCTTGGTGCTACTATGTATGATGGGTTCGTGGCATTGCGATTGTGATGGTGGTGCCTGTTAAGCTTGCTGGACAATTTTCTCACTTGAGTCATCTTTCATTTTTGGGTGCATTGAGTTATTGCATATTAGTGCACGGATTGCACGGTTTATGGCTCTAGGCCATATTGGTGTTGTATGTCAATAAGATGGTTTTGATTGACGAGATAAGGTCGTTGGACCTAGGATGAGTTCTATCTGATCTGATTGCATTATATTTTGAAGAATATTGTCGGAAGTCGACTTAGAAAGTGGCTATAGTTCTTGTTGAACGAGGTAGAGTTCCATGATTTGTTGATTTGATAAGTGGTTACGAGATTCTATGTGTTTCTTTTATCATTGGCAGTGTATGAAAGTTTTAGAATGAGGTTTTGTTTCGTATGAGTTTTATTACCGGTATTGAGTTGTTTTGAGCAGATACTTTGATCAGAAATTTTTCTACGAGTATGCGAGTCGTGTGGTATGTCATGTGAATACATATTGGGTTGTGGTTATAGCTTGATACAGCTTGTTCATACTTATACAGTATGTAGATGTGAAGTTCAGGTCTTGTAGTGAATTTCAGATGTTGGAAATAGGATTCTATAGTTTACGGGCTAAGGTTGAAGTAATGATCTTCAGTATGTTGTGTTGTCGGGCCTATGTGGAATAGGGTGACGTGGGATCACCCCCGAGTATGTGCATGGTAAGGTTACACGGCGGTTTGATGGACGTATGTTTAATTGGGGGAGGATGTAACGACCCGACCAGTCGTTGTAAGCATTTGCACTTCGATCGGTAGTTTAAGGGCACAAGTATCTCCGCATGATGTATTATGACATTGTGTGAATCGTCGGTTTTGATTTTCAGGTTATTCGGAATCGATTTGGAAGACTGAATTTCATTGTTGAAGCTTTAAGTTGGAAGAGTTGACAAAGTTTGAATATTGTGAATTTGACCCTGGAATGGAGTTTTGATGGTTCCGCTAGGTCCGGATGGTGATTTTGGACTCGAGCGGATGCCCAGATTTGCAATTGGATATTTCTAGAAGGATTCGGTACTAATTGGCGAAAGTTGGAAATTTGAAGGTTTGGAAAGTCCATAAATTTGACCGAAAGTTGACTTTGAGGATATTTGTTTCGGATTGTGGTTCCAGAAATTGGAATAGCTTCGTTATGTCATTTGGGACTTGTGTGAAAAATTTGTGTTCATTCCAAGTTGATTTGATATGTTTCGGCGCGTGTTTTTGGAAGTTGAAAGTTCATTAAGTTTGATTTGAGGTGCGATTCATCGTTTGGATGTTGCTATGTGTGATTAGAGGCCTCGATTAGGTCCGTGTTATGTTATGAGACTTGTTGGTATGTTCGAACGGGGTCCCAAGGGGCTCGAGTAAGTTTCAGATATGTTTGGGTTGTGTTGCGTTCGTTTTTTATGTTTCGCATGTCGTTTCTTCAAGCATAAATGGTACCACATTAATCAAATAAGCTACAATTTCTGTTTTTATTCAAGCATTAGATCCGTATCGTAATTACGGAGGCATAGCAAAAAGAATCGTTGAATATGGACATCGTATGAGGAGTTTATAGTCATTTTACTAAGAACTGGGTTGTTAGATTTTTCAGATTAATTATAAAATTGCCATTGATTACGTATTTAAAAATCTGCACTATTTCTAAATATTGAAACCAACATACCTCCTTAACTATAAGGTCAAATGAAGTGTTTTAAAAGCCTAACTTGACTGAAATTTCACAAGGAATCCATCGGAGGCATCAAAAGCAAGTTTTGGGATCGTTTGGCATGATAAACAAGGCAGAATATATGGCATAAATATATATAATATCAAGAGTTTGTTCATTCGGTCATATTTCGAGTTAGGGAGCTCGGATTTGGACGATTTTGGAGGCGATTTTTACCATATGGATTGGGATAAGTGTTCTCTACTCGATTTTGGTTATATTTCCTGAATTCAACTTCGTTTATGGCATTTGATTGATGATTTCAAAGTTAAATTGGGGTTTATGTCTAAAATTTTATGAAGTGAATTATTGAGTTTTGAACATCGATTCGGAGTCGGATTGAGTGAATCTAGTACGGTTGGACTCGTAATTAAATGAGTTATCGAATTTTATGAGATTTTTCGGGTTTTGAGGTGCGGGCCTAGGTTTGCCTTTTTAGTTGATTTGAGCTTTTGAGTAAAGATTCGACCTTTATCGATTGAGTTTGTTTCCTTTGGCATTATTTGATGTATTTGAGTTGCTTTTGGTTAGTTTCGAGCCGTTCGAAGGTCAGTACACGCGTGATGGCCTTTTTGGAGCATCGTATGGTTTGTTCGGTATTGGATTTGGCTTGTTCGAGGTAAGTAACACTTCTAAAATTAGTGTTGAGGGTATGAACCCTGAATATACGTGTTATGTGTTTGGTGTTGAGGTGACGCACATGCTAAGTGACGGACGTGTGGGTGTGCACCGTGTGAATTGTGACTCCGCAGTTTTCGTGGTACTCTGTAGTTACCTAATCTTATCTGTAATCATAAAATATCTACGTACTAGAGCTATTGGGTTGTGATCCTTGTTAGAAACCATGTCTAGGGTTCATACTTATTTGTTGGGACACACTGAAGTCATTTTTGTTGTTGAGTTATTTGCTTACATTGCAATTACATACTGAGTCGTACGCATTCATATGTATATCATATCTCAGTCTCTGTTACCATTTATTGATACATCCCGTCATTATTTTTGGGCTGATTTTTCATGACATTGTGAGCCCGAGAGTTTAGAGAGATTGATGACGGAGCGAGGCTAACGACCTGATTGTGAGGATATTGATGGGATCGGGCTGCACGCCGCAACAAGTATTATTGATTCATGATGCGAATGGGGTGCGCACCTGTCACGCCCCAAAACCGAGGGACAAGACCGGCGCCTAACCAGGTGAACCCGGTCAAGCGGACCTGGATTTCCTTTCCTACCCAACGCCTGCCCCCGTATATACAATGCACCATATTCCATATGAAATAGCACCTTAGGATTTAAGCGTGGATTTACAAACTTAAGTTCATTTCTCTTTTAGCATTTCAACAGTTGATTCCCAAAAAGATACACAATACATACATAACTTTCCAATACGGACCACGATTCCGAATATGTGCAGTTACTACCCAAAATACATATATACACCCACATCTTGTCTACGGAGCCTCTACGAATACTAGGAGTTTATACAATACTTGCTGGCAACAAGGACCCGGCTAAATACATAACAGATTCAAAAGAGATAGCATGAATTACACACGGCCCCGGGAGGAAGTGGGGCTCACTAGTACTGCTGAAAGATGAAGAGGAGGCACCACTAACGGCGAACTGAGCTACCTGCTATAGAAACACCTACATCCATATAAAAGATGTAGCTCCCCCGGCAAAAGGGACGTTAGTACCATTGAATAGTACTAGTATGCATAAAAAAACTTTACTCTATGTAAAATCAAACAATACACATATATGAGGCAGTTAAAGAAACCCAAACAAATTGCACAGAGATACAGAGAATCACAAATGAGGTTTCCACAGTTTCTTATTTCAATCATTTCCCCTGTTGCGGCGTGCAACCCGATCCCACCTCACAATCACATTACACCCTTATTACTTCTGTTGCGGCGTGCAACCCGATCCCACCTCACAATCACATTACACCCTTATTACTTCTGTTGCGGCGTGCAACCCGATACCACCTTACATTTCTGTTATGGCGTGCAACCCGATCCCACCTTACATTTCTGTTGCGGCGTGCAACCCGATCCCACCTTACAATCACATCACACCCTTATTACTTCTGTTGCGGCATGCAACTCGATCCCGCCTTACATTTCTGTTGCGGCGTGCAACCCGATCCCACCTTACATTTCTGTTGCAGCGTGCAACCCCATCCCACCTTACAATCACATCACACCCTTATTACTTCTGTTGCGGCGTGCAACCTGATCCCACCTTACAATCACATCACACCCTTATTACTTCTGTTGCGGCGTGCAACCTGATCCCACCTTACAATCACATCACACCCTTATTACTTCTGTTGCGGCGTGCAACCCGATCCCACCTTATCATCACATTTCATAGCAAACAATAACAGCCCACAATTTAAATCAGAGGGCTTCATATCATCAAGAGTACAACTTCATAACCCCCAAGCAATCATGTGTTCACAATAGTCTTTATCACCCATTAATTCAACCACAAAGATGTTCATCACCTTACAATCATATCACACCCTTATTACTTATGTTGCGGCGTGCAACCCGATCCCACCTTACCATCACATTTCATAGCAAACAATAATAGCCCACAATTTAAATCAGAGGGCTTCATATAATCAAGAGTACAACTTCATAACCCCCAAGCAATCATGTGTTCAGAATAGTCTTTATCACCCATTAATTCAACCACAAAGATTCTCATCAACAAGAATATAAATTCATTACAACCAACAATCCATATGAAGTTAAGCCACAATAAACCTTGCCAACAATGAGTCATATACGATATTCCATGGTCATTTAGTTCAGTTAGATCAATTCACAACTCCCTTTCATCACTTGTTACACAACCCTTATTACTTAGTTACATTTACACATTTGAGTTCGTTACCATTCTTTCATACCAACATACTCAAGCATTTAACAAACCTTGCACATGATAGAGTAATCACATAGAAGTTACCTTTCAAAATTTCAATTATCACGATAGTCGACTAAGAAAAATCAGAGAATGAAATCTCACACCTCAACATAACCAGACTATCAATTCACATATACTCAGCAAGAACTCATATCGAATGTTCGGACACCAACAAGGTGACTCTACGAAGATTAAAGTTAGCCATACATACCTCGAGTCGTCCCCTTTTAATTTCTATCACAATTCACCGGACCGTCTAGCACCATCAATCTATTCCACAATGTGACATATTTCACTTAGAATTAGGAATCTTGTACTCAATTGAGAATTTTATCAAACACTACGTGACCCCTTAGACTACTAACCCCCTTTTGAGAATAATTACCCAAACTTGTTTTTCCCTTTACTAGATTACGGGGTTTAACTCACATGCATGCAAGATTTCAATTTTTATTTTCAAGAACCAACCTATGTGTGTTTTATTCTTACAAAAAATCTGAGAAATTAAGGAAATAAGGTGAAGACTTACCTCTTTGAGTGAAGAAGATGACAATAACTCGATAATTTCCGGGCTTGAGTGATTTTGGAAAAATCAAATTGAATGATGTTGAAACCTTCTCTCTCAAGAACTCTCTTCTTCTCTCTCTATTTTTGGTCAGAAAATCGTTAAAATTAAGGGAAGGGATGTTTTATAAAACAGGGGCCGGGTCTTAAATTTAGAAAATAGGAGCCCCGACACAGAAATGCGGTCAGGATGCGGCCCGCATTCCTGTCGCATAGTTGGCCTTCAAATGGGCCAAAATGGGAACCACACTGCCCTGTTATGCGATCGCATAGTGCGTCGCATAACGCGCAATTTCTGGAAAATTTAATCTTTCAAGTTCTGGGATATGTTTTACTCAAAATAGGACCGTTTTAAGAATTTCTACAGTTATAACAACACAGGGACCTACTCGGGCATTATTTTAGACATAGAAATCTTATGGGTCTTTACATCCTCCCCCACTTAAAATCATTCATCCTCGAATGAGGATCGGGAAATCATTTGGTTTTGAAAACACAATATGCCAACCCCCAATTCTTTTACTTACTCCGCTATTTTCTGAAAATTTCGTCAGAGTTTCCTCTGTAATTAGGCCTATCTACATGTCAGAGAGCCCCCGAAACACATGTTCTTAACCAATTCCACACATAACTAGTCATTTCATGGCCTTGCACATAATTTGTTCACCTCTACAAGTCCCATATAATTCAATTACTTCAACATGCCATATACACTTCAATTAATCCTTACCAATCTACACGTCAATTAATCATTTAACTATCACATGAGTTTCACATAATTTCATTTACTCCAAGGGGTTGCACATTACTCAAATAGTCATAACATACACAATTATGGCACAACTTGAGAAGTTACAATAGTAGAGGAATTAGGGGAAAATGTGGTGCTTTTGCACATAACTGAACATAACATATAATTGCTTAAAGATGACAATTCGCACGATCACTACTAGACTTATTCAAACAAATGGGGATATTTTTCTCTCATTTCATTTTCCACTTCCCACGTGGCTTCCTCAACTTGCTGATTTCGCCACAACACTTTAACTAAAGCAATTTCTTTGTTCCTCAATCTATGGACTTGCCTATCAAGAATAGCAACCGGAACCTCTTCATACGATAATTCTTCATTAACCTCAATAGTCTCAACTGGCACGATGGCTGATGGATCTCCAACCACTTTCTTCAACATAGACACATGGAACACCGGGTGCACTAATGACATTTCAGGGGGAAATTCCAGTCGATAGGCCACCTGTCCTATCCTTTGAGCAATCCGATACGGCCCGACATACCTAGGGCTCAATTTTCCATTCTTCCCAAACCGCATTACTCCCTTCATGGGAGACACCTTCAAGAATGCCCAATCATCTACCTGGAATTCCAAATCTCTTCGACGAACGTCCGCATAGGATTTCTGAAGACTCTGAGCAGTTTTCATCCTCTCCTGAATGACTCTAACTTCTTCCATAGCTTGGTGCACAAGGTCTGGTCCTAACAATTTTGCCTCACCAACCTCAAACTATCCGATCGGAGACCTACACCTCCTTCCGTACAATGCCTCAAATGGGGCCATCTGAATACTAGCATGAAAACTGTTATTGTAAGAAAACTCTATAAGAGACAAGTGATCATCCCAGCTACCCTTGAAATCTAATACACAAGCTCGTAACATGTCTTCAAGCGTCTGAATAGTCCCTCCGCTTGACCGTTCGTCTGTGGGTGGAAAGTTGTGCTGAGATTTACCTGAGTACCCAAACCTTGCTGAAATTTCTTCCAAAAGTTAGTTGTGAACTGTGCCCCTCGATCCGAGATAATAGATACGGGAGTGCCATGGAGATTGACTATTTCTTTGATATACAACTGAGCGTACTGTTCTGCAGTATCGGTGGACTTGACTAGCAAGAAGTGAGCTGATTTTGTGAGTCGATCCACTATCACCCAAATCGAGTCGAACCTACGCGGAGTGCGAGGTAACCCCACCATGAGGTCCATATTGATCATCTCCCATTGCCACATCGGTATTTCCATAAGCTGCGTCAATCCACCGGGCCTCTGATGCTCGGCCTTCACTTGCTGACAAGTCGGACACCTAGCCACAAAGTCCACCACACCCCTCTTCATACCATTCTACCAATAAATCTCTTTGAGATCATGATACATCTTCGTAGAACCTGGGTGCACTGAATACCTGGAATTGTGAGCCTCTGCCATCACCCTTTCCTGGAGATCATCCACATCTGGAACACATAACCTCTCTTGACACCGCAGAACACCATTATCATTGCCGAGTGAGACTGCTGAAGTCTTGTGATTCAAAATTGCTTTCCTCAATTATGCCAAAGATGTATCCCTGATTTCTTTCCCTTGACTTCTATTACAAGCGAAGAATCTGCTCCATTATGCACCACGACATCCCCTTCGTCTGAGGTCAAAAGATAGACCCCCAAACTAGCCAACTGATAAACTTCCCGAGCCAAAAGCCTCTGACTGGCTTCCAAATGTACCAAGCTACCCATGGATTTCCGACTAAGAGCGTCGACTACCACATTTGCCTTCCCTGGATGGTACAAAATATTCATATCATAGTCCTTGAGCAATTCCAACCACCTCCTCTGCCTTAAGTTTAACTCCTTTTATTTGAATAAATACTGAAGACTCTTGTGGTTTGTGAACACGTTCACATGGACCCCATAAAGATAATAGCGCCAGATTTTATAATGCAAACACAACCGCCATGAGCTCCAAATCATGCGTCGAATAATTCTTCTCATGATTCTTGAGAAGTTTAGAAGCATATGCTATTAGCTTACCACATTGCATCAATACACACCCCAAACCAACCCTTGAAGCATCACAATAGACCACAAACCCTTCCGAACCTTCTAGCAAGGTCAACACTAGTGCCGAAGTCAATCTCGACTTTAATTCCTGAAAGCTCTTTTCACATGCATCGGACCACTGAAACTTAACTACTTTCTATGTCAGCTTAGTCAATGGGGAGGGGAGGGTAGATAATCCCTCCACAAACCTCCGATAATACCCAGCTAGATCCAAGAAACTATGAATCTCTGTCGGGGTCATTGGCTTAGGCCATTCCTTCACCGCTGCAATCTTTTGGGGATCAACCCGAATCCCCTACATGGAAACAACATGGTCCAAAAATGTGTCTGATTCTAGTTAAAACTCACATTTTGAAAACTTTACATACAATTGGTGCTGATGAAGAGTCTGCAGAACTGCCCTGAGGTGATTAGCATGATCCTCCTGTTGTTTAGACTTCAATACCACACAAGAAGATAGGTTACTTTGTATGGTACCCAATTTTTGAGTGTTGTCTCAGTAGAAGAACCTGGTTCTTCTTGGTGTTCCAACTACTACTGTTGCGGAATAATAAAAAGCAGTAAAGTAAAAACACAGAGATTTTTACGTGGAAAACACCTGGCTCAAAAGGTGAAAAACCACGAGCTACTCCTCAGTAGGATTTACTCAACTCTTCACGAAAAACTCTGAGCCAAACGGACTTACAAAATAAACTCTTTTGTAATCCTAAGTATTAACTCTAATCCCTTTTTAGTAACTAGCCCCTAGCTAATTTCTACACACCTCAAGTTAACTCTAACTTGATCAATACGTACCTATTACAATTGCTTCTATGAAAGCTGAAAGATACAATATTAAAAACTCCTACTACAATCAACTAGACTCAATAATCAATCAGATGGAACTGGTTCTTCTAGTTGAACTGTAGCCTTTGCATCGCACAATGATTCTGCTAGCAAAAATAACTCTGGGAATTTTGCTTTTAGACTTTGATTCACTTCATCTTTGTGCGTGTTCAATTCCAGCAGAAATAAATCAAGTATTTATAGAGTCAGTCGTTGAGCTTGTCTTCCAATTCTAGTTCAACTCTACCTGGGTGAACCAATTCGAACCAAACCCAACTTCCTTTCTTTTGTTACTTTCCTTGCTGAATTCGTCTTCAATTATCATATCAGTTTGCAACCTTTTCGCATTAGGAGACAATCTCTTGGTTCATTGATATTTCATATTCAAAACATCTCCTAAGCATATACAGATCATGTTCCATCTAGTCAGTCCAAGATGTGTGCTCTGATGGACCTGGTTCAACTAGTCAGCCTTTTGTTAATCTTCAAAACTATGCAGTGACATGGATCAATAGATTCCCTCTTTTTGATGATGACAAACTCTGTGCTTAATCCTGTATACACTTCAAAGAACTTTGTATGGTTTTAAGCATTAATAATAGAGAATCCAGGTTCATTAGGTTATAAATATCACTTTTAAAATATTTTTGAAAAGTTCAGCAAGTTCAGCACATATCTATCTTCCCCCTTTTGGCATCATCGAAAAGTTTGCAAAATGAAATACTTACCAGTTTTATTAATTATTACTCATGGCCATTGAGGCAACTACAGGTGCAAAGCATGATTAATCAACACAAGAAACCAATAAATGTTAGCCAACTCAGAAATTGAGACAAGTCAATAACTAAAAGCAAAATTCATTGATAAGTAACGATAATCAACCACCACACAGAAAAACAAAAACAACCAACCATGAGCAACAAAAAAAAATAAAAAGGACTATAACTAATAACTGGTCTTAAGATGGGTTATGGAAGCTCTGAGAAGCCTAAGGATGGGAAGGTGCAGTGGAGGTTGTGGACTTGGATTGTAGGAGAGACAACATCTGCTGAAGAACACCCTCGTTCTTTTCTTTCTCATTTGCTAATTCATCTCTAAGAGCATCCCGCTCTTCTTCAACCTCAATCACATGAGACTTCAAGCGAAGGATCTTCATATCCTTAATCTCGTTCTTGCACCAAAGTTCTAATTTTGCTGTTGACTGGTTACTTCCTAGATGAACCAGGTTCATCCACAGGAACATTGACATTGTAGTCACATGTAAGCAAAGTTTCCTTCCCAAAATAATCTTTGGCCGTAGCCATCTCAGCCTTCTTTACTGGAACCCCAAAATGTGCAAGCACTGCTATCAGACTGAAGCCATAAGGAATTGCGTGTGCCTTGGTTCCGTTCACCACTCTGTCAAGGAGTTGGATGATAAAAGCTGGCCAATTAATTTGCTTGCCCCTGTACAAGCATTCCATCAATGTAAGATCCATATAATTTGACATGTGCCTTCTTTCTTGTCCAGGCAATAGGAACTTGATGATAAACTCAAAGAGTAGCTTGTGCTCGGGCTTCATCTCACTCTTGTAAACCGGCCTGGGTTCAATCTCCTTTTCACTATCACTAAAGAACCTGTTGATGTCGACTGCTGAGGCCATCCCATCTAGACAAGGCCATCTCTGCCTTTTATAGTCCTCATAGCCCTCAGCTGGTATGTTAAGAATAATACCCAGTTCTTTGACATCAAATGAAACCTCCATTCCTTTGACCATAGACGTGACCCTGCCTTCCTTGACACTTGCATTCCCCATAAACTCTATCAACTCAGCTCTTGCCAGCCTGCCTTCCATGCGAAGGACCATGTCTTTCCAGCCTTGTACCTCCAGAGTTTCCATTATATATTGCATTCCAGGCTCCTCTAAATCCTTCACCAGCTTACCATTTAAAATTGTTCTTTTTCCAAACATGGTAACTCTGTCATTCACCACTCCAATTTCCTTCTCCTCTTCTCCACTCCAGTATGCATCATCATCATAAACAACGTTCACTCTCTTTGGCTTGGCCCTGGTCTTCTTAACAGATCTTGTTTGTTCGACAGACATCCTAGCTGACTTCTTTGAAGAAGCCTTAGCTTTGTGGGTTTTGGTGTCTCAGCCACACCAGGAGCAGGTTGCTCCTCCTGTTGGACCAGGTCCAACCCAGTCTCTTCAATCTCAATAGCCTCAACAGGCTTTCCAACTTTTGCTTTTCCTTTTGCTGCCCTCTTCTTCTTGCTCTCCTTTAGAGACTTTTCTAATTTCTCTTCTTTTTCTCTCACAGTGCTACGAGTAGCTCTAACTTTTGAAGCAGAAACATCAGCAACTTCAGAAATTTTCCTTTTCTTTAAAGGAACTGGGTGAGTTGCCTTCTTGGGTTTCTGACTCCTTCTTCTATTGGGGTTATAAGACTCCCCCATTTTCTCAACCTTTCAACCAATGTTTCTTCCCGCGATGAATCAGGTTCATCTTTAGCTTTCTTCAGACTTGCAAGACCTGCTGCAGCTTCCTCTACTATGCTTCCCCCTAAATCAATGACTTCTTCTCCCATAGTTTCAGGAATAGGGACACAGATAACCAGCGTGGCACCATCCTCCCTAGATACCCTTACATCTTTTTCTCCCTCTCTCTCTCAAGAATTCTTTCTTTTCTTCCACCCTTCTTTCTTCTAGGTATTTCGACATCAACAACAGACCCTACCAACACGAATCTTTTATCAGCAAAAGTAAATTCAAAATTGATTTCAAGATTACCTTTTTCAGAACTGGTTGAACCAGGTGCTTCTTCCTTATTAGCTGATTTGAAGGACTCATTGGATGAATCTGCCTTAGTACCTTTGTCTTCTTTAATAAGGTCCTCCAAGAATTTTTCCCTAGCCCCAGAAGCAACAAATTTTCAGGCAAGAACTTTAACACGACGATTCTTGGGGGCAGGAGTAGGGTTTGGAGTGGGTTCAAGAATGGGTGTATTTTCAGGGAATGATGGAATTTCTGGTGATTCGGAGTTGTAAACAGATGGAAAATTGGAGACAAATTCAGAATTTTCTCCATCGTAATCACGATTAGGTGAGGAATTATATGAAGAAGCTGGTCGAGGTGAAGACATTTTTATGCTTTGTTAAGAGGAAAGGACGAGTTGCAAGTTTTGGGTAGTGTAATATGAGTTAAACTTGGTTTGAAGGAAGCTTTATTAAGAGAGGAGTAATGATTTCCTTTTATAACATATGGCCATTAATTTTACAACGGATATAAAATTTATTTAAGTGGAAGTCTAATGGTTATAGGAGTGTCATTGATTTGACGGTTAAGAGTTCCCTATTTCTAGGCTAATTGAGTGTTGATGTGACTCCTTGGAACGAGTTCATTTATGGATTAGTACAAAGACTTAGGAATGAACCAATTATAGATAGATTCATGCTCATGTGTGACTGTAATTGAATTACTATATGGAGAAGAGTACGTACCTTGTCAGTCAGATGAATCAGCATAGATGAACCAGGTTCATCCTGTTTGAAATCTTTAAATTGCCTCAATTTACAAAGATAGATAAACATTATTAGTATCCAGGGAATCATATTAATACATGGCACAAGAGTATGGCAATAAAGACATGATGCTGAGCAATTATTAATCTGATTAAGTACCTAAAAATTTTCTAGCCAAAAATTCATTTATATAAAAAAAAATTCTTTCTCTTCAATCAGGTGATCTTAATCATCCCTAATTCCAGTTCTGTTTCTCTCAAAATGCTCCCTACTAAGTAATTTAGTGAATATATCAGCAATTTTATGATCAGTAGCACAAAATTCGATTGAGATCATTCCTTTTTCATAGTTATCCCTTAGGAAAT
>ML413888.1:96581-118129 GCA_005239525.1 Nicotiana knightiana
TTAGACTACTAACCCCCTTTTGAGAATAATTACCCAAACTTGTTTTTCCCTTTACTAGATTATGGGGTTTAACTCACATGCATGCAAGATTTCACTTTTTATTTTCAAGAACCAACCTATGTGTGTTTGATTCTTACACAAAATCTGATATTAGGGAAATAAGGTGAAGACTTACCTCTTTGAGTGAAGAAGATGACAATAACTCGATAATTTTCGGGCTTGAGTGATTTTGGAAAAATCAAATTGAATGATGTTGAAACCTTCTCTCTCAAGAACTCTCTTCTTCTCTCTCTATTTTTGGTCAGAAAATCGTTAAAAATGAAGGGAAGGGGTGTTTTATAAAACAGGTGGTCGGGTCTTAAATTTAGAAAATAGGAACCCCGACACAGAAATGCGGTCAGGAATGCGATCGCATTCCTGCTATGTGGTCCACACTCCTGTCGCATAGTTGGCCTTCAAATGGGCCAAAATGGGAACCACACTGCCCCGGTATGCAACCACTATGCGGTCCACATACCTATTATGCGATCGCATAGTACGTCGCATAACCTCCATCGCAAAAACCATGGAGCAAGAATGCGACAACTATGCGGTCCGCATACCCAAAATGCGATCACATTCCCGGCCGCATAGTTGTCCTTAATTTGGACAGGTTATTGTCTAGGTATGCGAACACTATGCGGTCCGCATACCTATTATGCGATCGCATAGTGCGTCGCATAACGTGCAATTTCTAGAAAATTTAATCTTTTAAGTTTTGGGATACTTTTTACTCAAAATAGGACCGCTTTAAGAATTTCTACAGTTATAACAGCACAGGGACCTACTCGGGCATTATTTTAGACATAGAAATCTTACGGGTCTTTACAATACTGCAGTAAATATTATTGATTTATGCCATGATTGGCTTATTATAGCGCTTGGATGAAGGAGCCCCTCCGGAGTCTGTACACACTCCTAGTGAGTGCAGGTACCCACTGAGTGCGAGTGTCGAGTGCGAGTTCCGAGCGCGAGTGCCGAGTGATTGGGAGGATTGAGTGACTGTGAGGACTGAGTGACTATGAAGATTGAGTGATTGGGAGGAATAAGTGCATTGATACACTGAGAGTATGCATATGGTTTTATCACTGCATTGTATTACAGTTGGTATGCATACATTTGTCACGACCCAAATCCTAACCTGTCATGATGGCGTCTATCGTGATACTAGACAAGCCGACATTTCCAAAATAATACTCCAACAGTTAACAGAAAATGAATCTAATAATTTTAAATAACCAAAACTTTCATAAAACGGGGTAAAAATCCAAAACACAAGTGCGGAAAATAGCTCCCAATATCGAGGTGTCACTAAGCCCATGAGCATCTATACATCACCAGTCTAGAAATGAAGTGTCTATCAAAGTATGGATCTAAATACAACGAAAGAAAAGATAAGGAAAGAGAAGCAAGGACTACCCTTGAAATCTCCAACCGTCAGCTATGCGAAATATCAAAAACCTCCGCGTCCAGAAACTCCTAGATCTGTACACGAAGTGCAGAGTGTAGCGTGGGTACAACCAACTCAGAAAATAAAAATAGTAAATAAGGAACTTCAAGATAGTGACGAGCTACACAATTATAATTCAATTTTAGTAGTATCAACAAGGAAAGTAGACATACTTTCTAATCCGGCGAATTTAGTCAAATCAGTTTGTACATGCCAAGTTCAAGTAAATCCGGATGAAAATATATCTCAGAAGTTTTCTAAACAGTGATATATGGCAATTTTGTGCAACAACAATGAAATCATGTACAGCCTCTCAGGGAAATAATCAATCAGTCCTCCTATTCACTCCAACCTCACAATCACTCATTCCTCACGGTCGCTCAGCACTTGGCACTCGCACTCAATAGGTACCCGCGCTCACTAGGGGTGTGTACAAACTCTGGAGGGGCTCCTTCAGCCCAAGCTCTATATCAATCAAATCATCGCATAGATCAATGAAACATGCTGCAACTGCAGCCCGATCCCATAAATATCCTCGCAATCAGGACCTCGACCTCACTCAGGCATCAATCTCTCCAGTCTCTCGGGCTCTCAGAAATCAGTAAAATTAGTCCAAATAGCAGTAATATCATGTATCAACAAGAATAATAGAGACTGAGATATGATATGCGAGTAAAAACTTAGACTGCATACAAATAGCATTTAGCAGGTAATTCAATATGTAAAACGACCTCCTTGGGTCCCAACAGTACTAACACATAGCCTAAACACGGTTTCTAACATGACTTACAGTCAAATTTCTATAACATATGAGAGCATATAGCTAACAACAAGTTATTCAACTTTACAGCTTCACGAAATGGACCAAGTCACAATTCCAACGGTGCACTCTCACACGCCCGTCACCTAGCATGTGTGTCACCTCCAAAACAATCACGTAACATAAAATCGGGGGTTTCATACCATCAGAACAGATTTAGAACTGTTACTTACCTCAATCCGAGCCAAAACTCTACTTGAATACGCCTTTGCCTAGCAAATCGGCCTTCAAATGTCCCGAATCTAGCCACAAGTAGTACAATACAATCAATATGGTCTAAAGGAATCAATTCCATAAGAAAAATACGAAATTACAAGCCAAAATCCGATATTAGACAAAAGCCGACCCCGGGCCCGCGTCTCTAAGTCTGACAAAAGTCACAAAACCGGAAGGCCCATTTACTCACAAGTCTAGCCATATTGATTTCCTTCACTCACACGTCTAGTCATACCAATTTCATCAAAATCTGACACCAAATGGCCATTTAAATCCCCAAAATTAACTCTCCAAATCCCTAGCTTCAAACCCCAAAATTTCACCTAAAAAACACACCAACTAGGTGGAAAATCAACGGGGAAACATAATTATTGAAGAAAAACAGACACAAGGAACTTACCTCAAGAATCCCCTTGAACATCCTCTCAAAGACCTCCAAAATCCGAGCTTAAAATGATATAAATGGTGAAAAATCTCGGAACCCTCGTATATATAAGTTCTGCCCAGGCCTTCCGCACCTCCGGCCAAAATCCGACTCCTGCTGACTCGCTTCTGCGAGGAAAATCCGCTCCTGTGCAAGTCACTTAACCACCTGGGCCTGCACCTGCGCTCCAGGTCTTGCACCAGCGGAGGCGCTTCTACGGCCCACGATCCGCTTCGGCGGAAACAGCCTACATCCTCCGTTCCTTCAAGCTCCGCTTCTGCGCCAGATTCGCCACATCTGCGGCCTCGCAGGTGCGAAAGAAACCTTGCACCTGTGGACTTTGCCCAAATCCTCCTTTCCTACTTCTGTGACTTCCTTCCCGCTTCTGTGGGCTCGCACCTGCGGTGCCTACTCCGCAGGTGCGATTACACCAACAGGAATCAAAACTTCAGCAATCCATTAACTTCAAAACTTGATCTGTAGGCATCCGAAATCTACCTGTGGCCCCCGAGACCTCAACCAAACATACCAACACGTCCTAAAACATAATACGAACTTAGTCGAATCCACAAACCACATCAAACAACATAAAAATCACGGATCGCATATAGATTCAAGCCTAATGAACTTTGAAATTTCCAAATTCTACAAACGACGTCGAAACCTATCAAATCATGTCTGATTGGCCTCAAATTTTGCACACAAGTCACAATAACCCCATGAAGCTAGTCCAACATCCGAAAATCCAATCCGAACTCGATATCAAAAATTCCATCCCCGGTCAAACTTTCCAAAATTCAAACTTTCATCATTTCAAGCCTAATTCTACTACGGACCTCCAAATCACAATCCGGACACGCTTCTAAGTCCAAAATCACCTAAAGGAGCTAACGGAACCATCAAAACTCAAATCCGAGATCGTTTATACATAATCCAATATCTGATTAACTTTTCCAACTTAAGCTTTCAATTAAGAGACTAAGTGTCTCAATTCACTCTAAAATCTCTCTGAACCCGAACCAACCAACCCGGTAAGTCATATAACAGCTGAAGAGTACAAAAGGAGCAGAAAATGGGAGAAAGAGGCTACAACTCTCGAAACGACCAGCTGGATCGTTACATCCTCCCCCTCTTAAACAAATATTCGTCCTCGAACTGGTCTAGAAAATACCTGGAGTCACAAATAGGTGTGGATATCTTCTCCGCATCTTCCGCTCAGTCTCCCAAGTAGCCTCCTCAATGGGCTGACCTCTCCATTGCACCTTCACTGAATTTATATCCTTTGACCTCAACTTTGAAACATGCCGATCCAAAATGGCCACCAGCTCCACATCATAAGTCAAATCACCATCCAACTGAACCGTGCTAAAATATAAAACATGAGATGGATCGCCGAAATACTTCCGGAGCATAGAAACATGAAATACTGGATGCACACTCGACAAACTAGGTGGCAAGGCAAGCTTTTAAGCCACCTCCCCAATCCTCTCAAGTACCTCAAAAGGCCCAATGAACTGAGGGCTCAACTTTCCCTTCTTCCCGAACCTCATAACACTCTATATAGGTAAAACTTTCTCCCAACCATGTAAGACACATCACGGAGGCATAGCTCTTGTGTCTAGACTGCACCGTGCCAAGCCTCTCCTGAATCAATTTAACCTTGTCCAATGCATCTTGAACCAAGTCTGTACCCAAAAGCCTAGCCTCACCTGGATCAAACCAACCCACCCGAGATCTACATTGCCTCCCATACAAAGCCTCATACAAAGCCATCTGAATGCTCGACTGATAGCTGTTGTTGTAAGCAAACTCTGCGAGCGGCAAAAACTGGTCTCATGAACCCTCGAACTCAATGATACAAGCGCGTAACATGTCCTCCAATATCTGCATAGTGCACTCGGACTTTCCGTCCTTCTGAGGGTGAAATGTTGTACTTAACTCACCGCGAGTGCCCAACAGTCGCTGCACGACTCTCCAAAACTGCGATGTAAATTGCGTGCCTATCTGAAATGATGGAAATTGTCACAGCGTGAAGGCGCACAATCTCTCTAATGTATATCTCAGCCAATCGCTCTGAAGAATAAGTAGTACCGTTGGAATGAAGTGCGCGGACTTGGTCACCCGATCCATAATCACCCAAATAGCATCAAACTTCCTCGAAATCCGTCGGAGCCCAACTACGAAGTCCATGGTGATCTTCTCCCACTTCCACTCTGGAATATCTATCCTCTTACGCAAGCCACCCGGTCTTTGATGCTCTTACCCGCTAACAGTTAAAACACCGAGCAACAAACCAAACTATATCCTTCTTCATTCTCCTCCGCCAACAGTGTTGCCTCAGGTCCTGGTATATCTTTGCGGCACCTGGATGATTGGAATACCGCGAACTATGGACCTCCTCAAGAATCAACTCCCGTAGCCCATCCATCTTTGGCACAAAAATCCGGCCATGCATCCTCAACACCCCATTATCTCCAATAGTCACATCTCTGGCATCATCGTGCTGAACCTTGTCCCCGAGGACAAGTAAATGAGGATCATCATATTGGCACTCTATGATGTGATCAAATAAGGAAGATCGAGAAACCACACAGGCTAGAACCCGACTGGGCTCCGAAATATCTAATCTCACGAACTGGTTGGCCAAGGCCTGAACATCAACTGCAAGAGGTCTCTCACCAACATGAATAAATGCAAAGCTACCCATATTCACCGTCTTCCTACTCAAGGCACCAATCACCACATTGTCCTTCTCCAGATGAAACATAATAGTGATATCATAGTCCTTTAGCAGCTCTAACCATCTCCGCTACCTCAAATTTAGATCCTTCTATTTGAAAAACTATTGGAGGCTCCGATGATCAGTAAATACCTCACAAAACAAACCATTGAGATAGTGCCTCCAAATCTTCAACGCATGAACAATGGAAACCAACTCCAAATCATGAACAAGGTAGTTCTTCTCATAAGGCTTCAACTGGAGTGAAGCATAAGCAATCACTCTACCCTCCTGCATCAATACACACCCTATACCAGTCCAAGAAGCATCATAATACATTGTATAAGAACCAGAAGCTGATGGTAGAACTAGATCTGGAGCTGTGATCAAGGCAATCTTGAGCTTCTAAAAGCTCTCCTCACACTCATATGACCACCTGAAAGGAGCACCCTTTTGGGCCAATTTGGTCCAGGGCGAATCAATAGACAAGAAACCCTGCACGAAGCGACGGTAATAACCAGCCAAACCAAGAAAGCTCCGAATATCCATAGCTGAGGACGGTCTGGGCCAACTCTGAACCACCTATATATTCTTCAGATCCACCTGAATCCCCTCACTGGACACCACGTGCCCCAAGAACGCAACATAACTGAGCCAAAACTCATACTTGGAGAACTTGGCATAAAGCTTCTCCCCCATCAACCGCTACAACACAATCCTCAAATGCTGGGCATGCTCCTTCTGCCTATGAGACTACACCAGGATATCATCAATGAATACAATGACAAACGAGTAAAGATAAGGATGAAATACACAGTTCATCAGATACATGAACGCTGCTAGGGTGTTGGTCAGTCCAAAAGACATCACAAGGAACTCATAATGCCATAACGGGTCTTGAAAGATGTCTTAAGAATATCTGAATCTCGAATATTCAGCTGGTGATACCCAGACCTCAAATAAAAATTAGAGAACACTCTCTCTTCCTGAAGTTGGTCAAGTAGATCATCAATACGCGATTAAGGATACTTGTTCTTGATTGTGACTTTGTTCAACTTCCTATAATCAATGCACATTCTCATAGTACCATACTTATTCTTCACAAACAGAACAGGTGCACCCAAAGGTGACACACTATGATTAATAAACCCCTTATCAAGAAGTTCCTGAAGCTGCTCCTTCAACTCCTTCAACTCAGGTGGTGCCATACGGTACGGAGGAATAGAAATGGGCTGAGTTCCCTGTCGGGCGGCATGCCCGATAGGTCTGCAGGAAACACATACAGAAAATCTCGCACTAGCGGAACAAAATCAATAGTAGGGGTCTCTGCACTAACATCTCTCACAAAGGCCAAATAAGATAGACAACCCTTTCCAACCATCCGCTGGGCCTTCAAGTATGAAATCACTCTACTGGGAACATAGTATAGAGAACCTTGACCCTCAATTCGCGGCAACCCCGACATCGCCAATATCACGATCTTAGCGTGACAATCCAGAACAACATGACATGGAGACAACCAGTCCATACCCAATATCACATCGAATTAAACATACTAAGCAACACGAGATCAACTCTAGTCTCCAATCCTTCAATAGTCACTACACACGATCGATATACACGATCCACAAGAATAGTATCTCCCACCGCCATAGATATATGAACAGATGAAACTAGAGACTTACGGGGCATATCCAGATAATGAACAAAATACAATGATACATACGAATAAGTGGACCAGGTT
The DNA here is from genome assembly GCA_005239525.1 of Nicotiana knightiana. NCBI lineage: Eukaryota > Viridiplantae > Streptophyta > Magnoliopsida > Solanales > Solanaceae > Nicotiana > Nicotiana knightiana. The sequence continues at coordinate 103,994 of ML413888.1, forward strand.
CAAATAATACAGAGGCATCCATGTGGCAAACTTAAACAATACATGTGATCACTGCATTTGAAGCAATGTCATCTGGTGTGGCAGGAAGAGCGTAGAATCGGTCCTGACCGCCACCTGATCGGCCTCCCCCTCTAGGGAAACCTCTAACTAACTAGGCCCCACCCCGAGCTGGCTGAGCGTATGGTGTAGCAACTGGTGTAGAATACGCAGCCTGACTCCAGTACTGTGATGAACCTCCCTGAACACAAGGACACTGCCTCCACATATGCCCAAACTCCCCGCACTCAAAACAACTCTATGGTGATGGTGATGGGGACTGAAGGGTGCCCCGAGCACCGGGATAACTGGTAAAAGGACTTGACATAGATGAGCCCTGAGCCGACGGAACACGGAATGAACTCTGAGCTGGAAGGGCACTTAGAGATGAGTGACCCTGCTGAGAACTCTGTGAACCATGGCCAGATAATGCACCATGGTGAACTAGGTGAGCCGTCTGAGCATGCATGTAAGGACGACCCCTGCCTTCGTAGAACTGACCTCTAGAAGGAACACCACTAAAACCACCTGATCCACGAGACCTCTTGGCCTAACCCACTCCTGGCTGTGGACAATCTCTATCTGTCGAGCAATGTTAACAACCACATTGAAAGTAGCACCAGATACCCTCTCTCTAGTCATAAGCAACCGCAGATGAAACATGAGGCCATCAATGAACCTCCTGATCCTCTCCCTATCAGTGGGAACCAACCAAACTGCATGACGGGCCAACTCAGAAAATATCATCTCGTACTGCGTCACAAACATATCATCCTGACGTAACTGCTCAAACTGTCTACACAGTTCCTCTCTACGAGAGTGTAGCACGAACTTCTCCAAGAAGAGAATGGAGAACTCCTGCCATGTAAGTGGTGTTGCACCAACATGCCTACACCTCTCATAAGCCTCCCACCAACTGAAGGCATCCTCAGAGAACTAAAAAGTAGTGAACGAGACCCCACTGGTCTCCAGAATACCTGTTGTACGGAGAAACCTCTGGAATTTGTCCAAGAAGCCCTAGGCATCAGCCTCCTCTGTACCACTGAAAGATGGAGGCTGGAGTATCCCAAACCTCTCCAATATCCACTGCTCATCATAAGACATAACAGGAACCACATGGGCCTGAGCAGCTGCAGCCGGCTTGGCTGGTAATGACCCCGTTGTCTGAAGTCCCTGCATCACCTACTCTGGTGTGCAGGCAGCGGGAGTCTGAATACCTCCCTCCGCTTGAGAGGCAGCTACTGCGGCCGGAACAGAGACCGCCTAAGCAAGACTAATGCACACAGTCAGAATTTAAGCTAAGGCCTCCTGAAGGCCTGGGATCACAATGGGCACAACTGGTGCCTGAGCTAGCCCCACTGGCTCATACACAGCTTGAACCTGCTCCTAAATTGGGGAAACTGATGGATCTGTAGGTGCTTCCCTAAGTGTTGTACGAGCTGCACCTCTGCCCCTACCATGGCCTCTACCGCGACCTCGGCCTCTCGCGGCCCTGACTAGTGGTACTGTTGGCTGTCCATCCTTTCCCGTAGTACGTGTCCTCACCATCTAGTGAGAGAATAGAATAACAGAAGTTTAGTTACCAGAATCAATAGATTCACACGACAAGAATTCAAGAATGTGAATTTTCCTAAGGGTTCGGCAGCCTCTCGAAGATAAGTACAGACGTCTCCATACTGATCCACAAGACTCTACTAAACTCGACTCGTGAGACTTATGTAGCCTAGGCTCTGATACCAACTTGTCACGACCCAAATTCTAACCTGTCGTGATGGCTCCTATCGTGATACGAGGCAAGCCGTCATTTCCAACAAAAATACTCCCAACATTTAACAGAAAATGAATCAAATAATTTTAAATAACCAAAATTTTCATAAAACGGGGTAAAAGCTGAAAACCCAAGTGCGAAAAATAGCTCCCAATATCGGGGTTTCACTGAGCCCATGAGCATCTATACATCACCCGTAACACCCCATACTTTAGACAGAGTCCCACATCGGTAAAACACAAGAGAGATGCTGGGTATATAAGTTAATACGCCTTAGACCCTAGTGACGCGTTTTAAACCCGTGAGGGCTTAGGACTAGAGCGGACAATATCGCTAGCGGGATGGGCTGTTACAGATGGTATCAGAGCTACTCTTGTTTCAGCCTTGCCGATGGTGGGTCAGAGATCAACTGAGTTTAGGCAAATCCCGGTTAGGCGGCGCAAACCTCAGTGCTGAGTCTAGGAAAATCCCATGCGGTGGGACAAACCTCAGCGAGGACGCTGAGTCCATAAGAGGGGGTGTATGTAGCACCCAGACTTTAGACATAGTCCCACATCGGCAAAACAGAAGAGGGATGATGGGTATATAAGTTAACAAGCCATAGACCCTAGCGACGCGTTTTAAACCTATGAGGGCCTAGAGTAGAAAATATTGCTAGCGGGTTGAGCTGTTAATCACCAGTCTAGAAATGAAGTGTCTATTAAAGTCTGGATCAAAATCTAATGAAAGAAAAGATAAGGAAGGAGAAGAAAGGACAGCGAACGCCAGGCAGCTACCTCGAAATCTCCAACGGCCAGCTATGTGAAATATCAACACCCTCCACGTCCAGAAACTCCTGGATCTGCACACGAAGTGCAGGGTGTAGCGTGAGTACAACCAACTCAGTAAGTAACAATAGTAAATAAAGAAATAAAAGATAGTGACGAGCTACACAGTTATAATTCAATTTCACTAGTCTCAACAAGGAAAGTAGACATGCTTCCCAATCTGGAAAATTAAGTCAAATCAGTTTGTACATGCCTAGTTCAAGTAAAACCGGATGTATAACCTCTCAGGGCAACAATCACTCAGTCGACCCATTCACTACAACCTCACAATCACTCATTCCTCACAGTCACTCATTCCTCACGGTAACTCAGCACTCGGCACTTACACTCAGTAGGTACCTGCGCTCACTGGGGGTGCGTATAAAATCCAGAGGGGCTCCTTCAGCCTAAGCGCTATATCAAGCCAATCATGGCATAGATAATGAAACATGTTGCGGCGTGCATCCCAATCCCATAAATACCCTCACAATCAAGCCCTCGGCCTCACTCAGTCATCAATATCTCCAGTCTCTCGGGCTCTCAGAAATCAGGAAGATCAGCCCAAAGAGCAATAATATGATGTATCAACAAGAATAATAGAGACTAAGATATGATATGCGAGTAAAAACTGAGACCGAGTATAAATAGCATTTAGCAAGTAATTCAACATGTAACACGGCCTTTGTGGGTCACAACATTACTGACACATAGCCTAAACATAGTTTCTAACATGACTTACAGTCAAATTTCTATAACACATGGAGAGCATATAGCTAACAACAAGTTATTCAACTTTACAGTTTCACGAAATGGACCAAGTCACAATTCCCACGGTGCACACCCACACGCACGTCACTTGTCCTGTGCGTCACCTCCAAAACAATCACATAATACAAAATCCGAGTTTCATACCATCAGAACAAGATTTAGAACTGTTACTTACCTCAAGCCGAGCCTAACTCTACTCCAATACGCCTTTGCCTTGCAAATCAGCCTCCAAATGTCCCGAATCTAGCCACAAGAAGTACAATACAATCAATACGGGCTAAAGGAATCAATTCCACAAGAAAAATATGAAATTATAAGCCAAAATCCGAAATAAGCCAACAGCCAGCCCCCGGGTCCACGTCTTGAAATCCGACAAAAGTAAAAATAAAAAAAACAAGTCCTATTCAATCAGGAGTCTAGTCATACCAATTTCATCAAAATCCGATACCAAATGACCCTTCAAATCCCCAAAATTAACACTTCAAATCCCTAGCCTCAAACCCCAACTGTAACCTAAAAAATAGACCAACTAGACGGAAAATCAGTAGGGAAATATAATTATTGAAGAAAAATGAACACAAGAAACTTACCTCAAGAATCCCCTTGAAAATCCTCTCAAAAACCTCCAAAATTCAAGCTCAAAATTATAGAAATGGTGAAAAATCTCGGAACCCTCGTATATATATTTTCTGCCCAGGCCTTCCGTACCTGCGGCCAAAATCCCGCTCCTGTGGGCTCGCTTCTGCGAGGAAAATCCGCTCCTCCAGAAGTGAGCCCAGGTCTCGCACCTGCGGAGGCGCTTCTGCGGAAATAATCTACACCCTTTGTTCCTTCAAGCTCAGCTTCTGCACCCTATTCGCTGCATCTGCGTCTTCGCAGGTGCGAAAGAAACCTCATACCTGCGGCCTCTACCCAAATCCTCTTTGCCCGCTTCTGCGGGCTCACACCTGCGGTGCCCACTCCACAGGTGCGATTACACCTGCAGGAATCAAAACTTCAGCAATCCATTAACTTCAAAACTTGATCCATTAGGCATCTGAAATCAACCCGCGGCCTCCGAGACCTCAACCAAACATACCAAAACATCCTAAAATATCATACGAACTTAGGCGAATCCTCAAACCACCTCACACAACATCAAAAACTCGAAACGATCGGTCGGGTCATTACAACATTGATATGTAGGCATAGAGATGTATTTTCCTCATGCCATTTGATAATGAAACATCTTATCTATTATTGAAAAGTTTTGGAAAAAATCACAGTTTTACAAACCTACTCATATTTAGGTGATTTCAATATAAGAATTGGGTTTTTAGTGATATACTTGGAAAGCATGCCTATTTTTTCCGGAACTGTGAACGAGTTGAGCATCTTATATCTGAGTATGTTTCTTGTACCATTACTATTATTATTATTTTGTTATGAACTGTTGTTGGCTATTGGTGTTGGACTCCGACCTCTGTCCCAGCTCATCACTACTTTCAACCTAAGATTAGGTTTGTTACTTATTGAGTACATGGGGTCGGTTGTACTCATACTACACTTTTACACCTTGCGTGCAGATTTGGATGATGACGTTGATGTGTATGATGGGAGCTAGCATTGAAGGCGTACCTGCGTTCTGGTTATAATTGCCTCTTGTTCATGGTAGCTCTAGACTATGAAAATATCTGTTATGTATAATTCGGACAGATGATGTATATATTTTACACTAGCTTTGTAAACTCTAAATCTTAGAAGCTCATGATTTGTACTACCAGTCCTTGAGAAATTCTTGTATAAAAGCAATTGTATTATCACTTCTTTTATTGGTAAATCTCATTAATTTGGATAGTTGTTAATTGGTTTACCTAGCAGGTTGGGTTAGGTGCCATCACGACTAGTTGGATTTTGGGTCGTGACACAATGATACCTTCACGATAATAATTTTGTCTTCTTTCTGACTTATTACATATTTCTATCACATTCTCTTAAGGGAATGAAAAATGAAGCAAATTCAATGGGACTGGTTTTCACTTCTTGTGCTCACAATCATACATGCATTTGATTATGTCAAGACATAGAAATTTTACCACTTCGGGTAGTTATAATTTCTTATAAACTCCATTAGAGTTATAATCAAAGTTTATTGTCTTTGCTTGTATTTGAAATCAAATTATAGAATGTCCAGATTAAAAGAAAAAAATAAGGCAAAATACTTACTTTAAATCCAGAATTTATTCCTAAGAGAAGTTTATAGAACAATTGACAATCATTATGCTCAATATTAAATATAAGTTGAGCACCATACACGTATCCCAAAGCTCGGTGACCAAAGCAGGTGCCTCTACTCAATTGATTAGAGTCTCGTGCTAATAACGTGTTATAAAACAATAAAAGAAGAAGAAGAGTATTGTAGAGAAAAGTAGAGAGAAAGAATTCTTATTGATTTGGGATGAATTACAATGGAATAAAACTCTTCTATTTATAGGAAAAAAGTGACTTAGCCACCTAGTAACAAACCCTAAAATCTCTCTAAATTATAGACATTCACTATAAATAAATACTATTTATAAAAAATCTGGAAAAAAATTCACTTGATTTTTGGTACTTGCTTTGGGATGCGACTAATACTGATTCAAAAGTTTAAATTTAGGAGGTAAAGAAAATCCCATACTCTTAACTTTAACCAAAACCTTTAGTTAAAAATCAAAAAGAATACTTACTGGTTATTATTTTACCACAATCCAAATCTCATTGCTCCTTTCAAGACGCACAAGTATCATATAATCTACGATCTACATCATAGAACAATAAAAAGACAAGGAGGTTTTTTCCACCCTTATTCCTTCCCATTTTTTTTTATTTACACTAGTCTTAGAGTACACGCGTCAATAAAATTTTGGAAAAATCTCATAAGCATTATTTTAAAATTTATGTTTGAGTTATATAAGTAAAAGTTAACAAAAAATATTAAACCATGAGAATGATGATTGTAGATTCTATTTAACTAACTCAATATAAGAAGAAGTTCTGCCTTATAGAAATCCTCAAAGTTTTAAATTTTAGTTCAACCAAAAGTTAATTATTAGTTATAATTATGATTTTATCTAACATGCATTCATGATGAATGGACAAGTTTTATGTTGGTTGACTATCTAGTGCAATCCTCTTCCTTTTATACTAGCTTGGGATTGACAATATAGGCGAGCTCACACATGCGGAGTTGGGACTGAGATGTAATTATTGTTGTTGTTATATTTGACATGAAAGAAATTTATGAAAGGTTTAAAAAATGATTTAAAATCATATTAGAATTTTATATTTTTATAATAGTTTAGATATATATATAGATGTGGATAGATATATTACAATCGCTCTATCAAAAAAAATTTAGTGCAAACATGTGGTTCTTAAATCATATTCCATCAATATTACGGTAAAATTAAATTAGTTTAATTTAAAGATCTAAATATTATCAAAATATTGAATATTTTCATGACCCAGAATCCCAATCGCGAGGTCATGATGACACCTAACATCTACTTGCTAGGCAAGCCGACGTGAGAAGAGAATTTACTGATTTTTAACAATTTATGACAAAATATTACCAATGAAAATGATATAAATCTGAAGTATAGTATAATAATACTAAATAACGAGTCTAAACATAACCCAGAAACTGGTGTTACGAGTGCATGAACATCTAGAGTGCTACAAATATGGTCTGAATAAAATACGATGTTTTGAAACTCAGAAAAACAGTAAAGATAGGAGGGAAGGGGACTTCAGGGATGCGAACGCAGTGAAGCTATACCTCAAGTCTCCGCCAACAACTGGATCTGAGCAAAAATTCCTGAACATCACTAGAACCCACTCCGGTATCTGCACAAGAAGTGCAGAGTGTAGTATGAGTACAACCGACCACATGTACTCTATAAGTTGCGAGCCTAACCTCGACGAAGTAGTGATGAGGCCAAAGCGAGTCACTAATAGTTGGATTGTATTAATGGACTTATATGGATTGAGATAGCCTGAGATTACTTATGGGCGTGTGTATGATGATATTGTGTAGTTATTTGACGACTTTGGAACGATTCTTGGCGCGTTCAAGGACGAACGCATTTTTAACTAGGGGAGAATGTAATGACCCGATCAGTTATTTTGAGCTTTAGTATTTCATTCAGTAGCTTGATATTTGAGTCGCTTTATATGATGTATTATGACTTGCATATATGGTTGTTTTCTATGTTCGCAAGGTTCGGGATTGATTTTGGTATAATGATACTCCATTGGAAAGCTTTAAGTTGGAAGAGTTGAACAAGGCTGCAATTTTGAGTAAATGATCTCGGAGTCGGGATTTAATAGTTTCAATAGGTTCATATGGTTATTTTAGACTTGGGTGTATGTTCGGATTTAAATTCGGATGTTAAGGGTTTTGGCTCTATTTGTTGAAAGTTGGAAATTTGAAGAATTGAAAAGTTCATTGGTTTGACCGGAAGTTGACTTTGGTGTTATCAGACTCAAATTGGGGTTTTGAGAGTTTATAAAGGTTCATTTGTTAATTAGAACTTTTGTTTAAAGTTTGGTTGTAATCCGGAATGTCTAAGTGTGATTTAGACGAGTCTGCCAAAGTTAGTATGTTTGGAAGTTAAGAGAATGATTTTGATCTTCGATTTATGCTTTTGATGATATTTGTGGTGTTTCGAGCCTTTGTATAAGTTTGTATATTGTATTTGGACTTGTTGATATGATTGGACGAGGTCTTGATGGGCTCGGGTTTGATTCAGGGTGGTCCCGAACCATTTCGATTGAGTTTTGCATAACTAATGTGTTGATGTTTTGCAGTGCATCTTGCTCCATGATTGCGGAAAAAGATTAAGTCAGCTGGCCATTGTTTTTCGCATTCGCGATCAGTAGGACGCTTTCCCGATGTGTATTCTGGGAGCTAGAGATGTGTTCTTCTGTAACGACCCGGTCGGTCATTTTGAGAATTAAAGCCCCGTTCGGCAGCATAAGGTCTTGAGAAGCTTCATATTATGTATTATGACTTGCGTGCGTAGTCGAAATCAGTTACCGGATGATTCAGAGTCAATTTGGAAGAAGGATTATAGTTTTGGAAGCTTAAGCGGTAAGAGTTGACTAGAATTTAACTTTGGTGTATACGACGTTGATATGGCATTTTGATGATTCCAACAGCTTTGTATGGTAATTTTGGACTTAGACGTGCGTCCGGATTTAAATTTGGAGGTCCGTTGGGTAATGTGAAGCATTTCAGAGAAAGTTGGAAAAGTTTAAGCTTTTGGAAGGTTAAGAGGTTTGACCAAGCGTTGACTTTGGTGATATCGGGGTCGGAATGCGATTTCGAGAGTTGAAAGAACTCCGTTATGTCATTTGGGACTTGCCTGCAAAATTTAACGTCATTCCGGGTTCATTTGATAGGTTTTGGCGCGAGTTTTAGAAGTTGAAAGATTTAAAAGTTCATGAGTTTGATTCATGGTGCGATTCGTAGTTTCGACGTTGTTTGATGTGATTTGAGACATCGAGCGGTTCTGTATTAAGTTATGGAACTTATTGGTATATTCGGACGAGGTCCCGAGTAGTAAGGACGGGCTTTGGACGGGGTTCAGATCGTTAGAGAATTGTTCGAAGCTGCTGGAATTTTTGTAATCTGGTGTTTTTGCACCTGCACAAGAGGGGCCACAGGTGCGTGAACGCAGAAGCATGAATTGGTCTCAGAAGTGAAATGGGCAGGTCCGGGCAGTTGCCGTAGGTGCGAAGATTATTCCGCACCTAATGTTGCTTTTATTTCATATTGCAAGCACTGTATTATTATTGTTATCATGCGTAGTTTTGTCGAGATATCATACTTTGGTATTCTCTACTCAAACATGTTCAGGTTATCTAGACCAGTAGGTGTTTTGACTATCCTCGCAACTACTCCACTGAGGTTAGTCTTGATACTTACTGGGTACCGCTGTGGTGTACTCATACTACACTTCTACACAATTTTGTGCAGATCCAGGTAATTCAGAGTCCGTCGATCGTTAGCTAGCTATACGGATCTTGCTGGGGAGACTTAAGGTAAACTTGATGCTGCGTTCGCAGGCTTCAGAGTCACATTCTAGTTTTGTATTTTCACTATTTATCCTTATTTCAAAACATTTATATTTAGAGGTCTCGAAAAAACTCTATAGAGATTATGACTTGTACTACCAATTTTGGGATTGTAAACTTTGTATCGAGATTTCTTCTCCGCTTTTGTAAATTGTTATTTTCTTATTGTTGTTATTTTAGTAAATGTTAGGCTTACCTAGTCCCTAAGACCAGGTGCCATCACGACCTCCTACGGAGGGAAATTTGGATCGTGACAAGTTGGTATCAGAGCTCTAGGTTCATAGGTGCTACGAGTCATAAGCGAGTTTAGTAGAGTCTTGCAGATCAGTACGGAGATGTCCTTACTTATCTTCGAGGGGCTACAGACCTATTAGGGCAATTTCACTCCTTCCATTCCTATCGTGCGAGTTTATTGATCTTGGGGTGAGGACACATGCTACAGTTACTGATCACGTTGCTCCTAGGGCAAGTTTCGCTAGAGGCAAAGGCAGAGGCCGAAGAGGAGAACATGCCGCAGCTAGGGCACCTACCAGAGCAGCAGTTGAGGAGCCGCCAGTAGCTCCAGTTGGGGGGCAGTTACCGGAGGCTCCTGCTATTACCCTCGGACTTCAGGAGACTTTAGCACATTTCCTGAGCATGTTTGGTACACTGGCCCAGGCGGGGTTGATTCCGGTTGCACCGGCTACTTCACAGACCAGGGAAGGAACTCAGACTCCCGCTGCCCGTACTCTAGAGCAGCGCGTTCTCGTTGGTCAGGTTCTAGGTGTCATGGCGAAACAGCTTGTGGTTCCAGTTCAGCCCGTGGTTAGGGCTGCAGCATCTGAGGAAGAACAACTTAGACTTGCAAGGTTCAAGAAATATGACCCTCTTACTTTCAGTGGTTTGGCTTCAGAGGGTGCTCAGGGTTTTCTAGAGGAGTGCCATTGCATTTTTCGCACTATAGGTATTGTGGAGATGATTGGGGTTTCTTTTACTACGTTCCAGCTTAGAGGAGCGGCTTATAGGTGGTGGCGAGCGTATGAGTTGGGTAGTCCGGCCGATGCAATTTCACTTTCATGGGCTCAGTTTTCAAAGATGTTCCTGAGAAAGTTTGTTCCTCAGTCTCTTCGGGATGCATGGCTTGCGGAGTTTTGAGCAGCTGCGTCAGGGCACTATGTTAGTGTTAGAGTAGTCCGTTACATTATGTGATTTGGCTAGACATGCACCTGTTTTGATCGCTACAGTTAGAGAGCGAGTCTGTAGATTCATTGAGGGTCTCAGACATGATATTCGGTTCAACATGGCTCGGGGGTTGGAGACAACAAAGGTTTCATTTCAGCAGGTGGTAGAGATCGCTCACCGATTAGAGGGCACGTGGGGCCAATAGAAAGAGGGCGGGCGAGGTCAGGAGAGAGAAGAAATGGAGGCTAGGAGGCCTCGTAGACCGGAGAGATATGCTGGTCCTTATTTTGGAGGCAGGGTATGGCATGGTAGACGTTTTGTGGGCCAGTCAATTTGGTTTGCACTTCAGGCCTCGCACTGTGTTCCAGGTACTCAAGGGTCTCAAAGTACCCGTACCGCACAGTTTCCACAGCCACGTCAGTAGAGAGGTTGCTTTTAGTGTAGAGATACCAGCCATATGGTGAGGAGATTGTCCCAGACTCTGGATAGACGTGTCACAGCGGGGTATTCAATCGAGTAGAGGGCGCACAAGAGGGATAGGCCCAGCCCGTTGATGAGTTTCATGCAGTAGGTTTGAGGCTGCTGCGCCAGATAATGTCATATAGGTAAGCTTTCAATTTGTTATAGAGGATCGCCATTCGTATCATGTTTCGGTTCTTCTTATCGGGGTGGGTTCCCCTATTTGTTGCTCCACCTATGAGTGAGTTCTTGATTTAGTATTCTACTTATGTGTTTTCCCCTGTTGGGAGATTCTATGAGTGGTAGCCCGAGTCTGTCATTTTTTTATCCATTATTGAGGGTTACGAGACTAGAAGTGAATTCATGTTGTCCATTGTGGTAGGTTTTCATGTGATTCCTGAGTAATTTGGTTACTAGTTGTGATTTAGATGCTTTACCAGGGTGAGAGTTCAGTAAGTGTTTTGATTTTATTGGCGGAATTGAGTTAGTGGAAGGTTTCGATTGGTATGATGTGTATTCTACTTGTGATTCGGAGTTGAGGGTGAGACCCTCGCGATTTCATGTGATTCTTTGAGCCAGGTTGTGTGTCGCGGTGGAAGTTATATCCAGATTAGATTCTTGCGATTTGTTCATACCCCCTGATTCCTTCTTGTAAATTGATTTGTACAACGGTATTGGTAGGGAGTTGTGCCTGTTGGGCTTGTTTGATATTTCTCTTATGTGTTTCTCCTTACTTGTTCAGTCATTTTTCATGTTGTGCTTATTGATTTTCTAGCTTGTGGGTTGTGCGCCCTGGTGGCGTTAGTTGTGACTTGTTGATTCAGATGATTAGCTAAAAGGTCTCCATGTTTCTTGCATCATTGTCAGTGCTGTGGAGGGTTGAAACATGGTTCTAACGGATATGAGGCTAATTGTCGGTGCTGGATTTGATTACAGGCAGCAACTGTGATCAGAAACGTTATTATAGGCCTATATGTTATGTGTCACGTTATGTGGTTGTACTTTGTGGATGTAGGATAAGTTGTTGCAGCTGGTTGAGGCTGATACCGGGTGTGAATGTAGGAATCGGGTCTTTTGAAGATGAGCAGGTGGTTGAAAATTTCAGCTCCAAGGCTTAATGGTATTGGTGGAAGGGATAAATTGTAGTTGAGATGGCGTCGTCAGACTTATGTGGATTGGGGTGACATGGGGTCACCCCCCCCCCCCCCCCCCCCCCCCCCCCGGGTGCATGTTGGATGAATGCATTCAGTGATTTGATGACTTGTGAACAATTCTTGGCACGTTCGAAGACGAATGTTTGTTTAAGAGGGGAGGACGTAACGACCCAGCTAGTCGTTTTGAGAATTAAAGCCCAATTCGGCGGCATAAGGTCTTGAGCAACTTCATATTATGTATTATGACTTGCGTGCATGGCCGAGTTCAGTTACCGGATGATTTGGAGTCAATTTGGAAGAATGATTCTAGTTTTGGAAGCTTAAGCTATAAGAGTTGACTGAAATTTGACTTTGTTGTGTATGACTTTGAAATGGAGTTTTGATGATTCCAATAGCTTCGTATGGTGATTTTGTACTTAGGCATGCATCCGGATTTGGATTTGGAGGTCGTAGGGTAATGTGAAGTATTTCGGCGGAAGTTGGAAAAGTTAAAGTTTTTGAAGGTTGAGAGGTTTGACCAAGAGTTAACTTTGGTGATATCATGGTCAGAATGCGATTCCGAGAGTTGAAACAGCCTCGTTATGTCATTTGGTACTTGCCTGTAAAATTTGACATCATTCCGGGTTGATTTGATAGGTTCAACGTGAGTTTTAGAAGTTGGAAGATTTAAAAGTTCATGAGTTTGATTCATGATGCGATTCGTAGTTTTGACGTTGTTTGATGTGATTTGAGACCTCGAGCGGGTCCGTATTAAGTTATGGAACTTATTGGTATATTCGGACGAGGTCCCAAGTGGCTAGGACGAGTTTTGGACGGGGTTCGGATCGTTGGAGCATTGTTTGGAGCTGCTGGAATTTCTGTAATCTAGTGCTTTCGCACCTGTGCGAGAGGGGCCACAGGTGCGTGCACGCAGAAGCGTGAATTGGTCGCAGATGCGAAATGGGCAGGTCTGGGCGATCGCAGAAGCGGACGAGCTAGGCGCAGGAGCGAAGAGGAAGCGTAGAAGCGCAACACTGGCCGCACCTGCGTTAGAGCAAAAGCGGGGCTTTCTTATAAGTTTTATTTATGCTTTGAAGTTATTTTGGCTAGATTTGAGCCGTCTGGAGGTTATTTCATCCGAGAAGTTCATTTTAGAGTATCTGTCTGTCTGCTTTGAGGTAAGTCTTGTCTAACTTCGTGTGGCGGAACTACCCCTTAGGATTTGAGTCTTCGATGCTGATTTTATCATGTAAAGTCCGTGTTCGAGAGGTGACGAGTACGCGCTCGGGCTTATTTGTGTAAAGTTGACCTTTTAGTGCTCTTAGGTCCTTATGTTCCCTGAATATGATCTACAATAAGTAATTTTTTAATTGTTTTCATACAAATTAAGAAATCCACATTTAAATATTAATTTGCAATGAAATTGACCATATTAACATTTACTATCTCTTCATATAAACATTCCTAACATATACTCCAACACTATTTATTCCATAAACAATGTAGGAAAAAAATAATTAATTTATTCTTGAAATCTAAAAAAATCACTTATTTTAAAACCACAAAGAAAAAGTCAAAAAAAATTCACTTATTATGGATCCGGGGAGCAACACTCATTATAAAAGAAATCTAAATATTTAAGAATTAAAAATTGAGGCTCAAATCCTTAGAAATATAGAGTAAGCCCCTACTAAAGTACTAACCTCCAGCTTATGTAGCCTTTAAAAGAGAAACCAAAGCAAACGTTGCTTTCCCATTTATAACAACAATTTACTTGCAGGGCATCGGCATCACCATCATTGAAGCTTTTTATCAAGTACTAGCAGACGAAAAGATATTTACCACCATTGACGCTTCTTCTTAAGCTCCATATTACTACAAAATTCTGAAACCCCCCCCCCCCCCC